>ML824724.1:76709-109454 GCA_009831015.1 Picea engelmannii | reverse complement strand
TATTGGGAAAAATTTGGAGTTCTGGATCTCAACTTATAGCCTCAGGAAGTTGAGGTTCCAAACAAATTTCTTAGCGAGTCAAGAAAACAAAGTTGACTGATATTTTAATTTCTGGAAGAATTATGGAAAAATTCAGCCCTTGAAACCTATCCCATTGTCTTCCTTATCGAACTAAATTTCCAATGAGGTATGGTTTTCCAAAAACGGACGTCTGGATCTTGATTTATGGGCTTCAGAAGATCGCTTCTCAACAACCGTTGATCTAGCTCATGGATTAATCTTCACCTTTGATTTAACTCCGCCCTTCTTTAGGCCCACATGCATTGTGGTGGTGGATAATTTAGTGTTTATATTGTAAATGTTTCCATATCATGTATTCGAAGAAAAATGAGCTTATGGAGGTCATGACTTAGAAAATTTCATAACTTAGTAAAATTTTGGTCACCCAGTCACTGCCCATTTATTTCCTAGTCATCGCCCAGTTAGTGCTCATGTGTCTCAGTACGATTGGTTGCCACATGTCTCAATATGATTGGTTACCATGTCTGTCAGTGCTAAGTCATCATCCAGTCAACACCAAGTCATCTCCCAGTTAGCGCCCATGTGTCTCAGTGAAATTAGTTTCCACATATCTTAGTATGATTGGTTACCATGCCTACCACATGGCTTAGTGTAATAGTCTGACATGTGTCTTGATGTGGTTGGTTAAATCTTGAATGCCAAATAGAATTTGGAAAATAAGTTAAGTATGGAGAATATGGGAGGATGAGAGGGGAGATGGAGTATGACATAGTTATGGGTATGGAAAGGTTAGAGAGTAGGTACAAAGGATGAGAGAGTGTAGGTCTAGTAGATGGGAGAGTGTGGTGGGTAGTGAGTATGGCGGTGCTGTAGGGTGAGGGGTATGGAGTAATACCAAGGGAATGGATTATGGCACCGCAGGAGTGAGGAGTATGGAGTCATAAGGGGGAATGAGAACTTGGGAAGATAGTTAAGTAAGGGAGGATATGGAGGAATATGATGAGAGGGGAGATGGGGATCAGGATCGGGAGTGGAGAAGGGGAGATGGGAAGAAATGGAGTGTGGGCTCTCGTGAAGTGCATACTATAAGAATAAGTATGAGAAACTTGAGAGTGATATTAATTATGAGAGAGAAGTAAAAGTTAATGGATAAGATAAGAATTTTAAATTAAGAGAGGAAGTTGAACGTGGCCAAGTATGGGGAAGGAATAATGAGGTGTTTGAGAATATGAGATGAAGGTAATATGAAAGTATTCCCAAGACTATGAAAGTGTCTCGAGACTAAGTATAAGAGAGGAATCAACTGTGTTGCACATGGAAGAAGTTCTCTTTTATGGAAGATTGGGTAGTTGGACAAAAACATGATTATCTTGGTCATACAGACTCAAATTTTGATTCCATAAAATGCATGAAGAATCTAATACTGAGGGCTACTCCATGAGTTTATGATTGTTCACAATTTTCTTCTTATGATATTAATTTTTTATTTATTATTATTCCAAAGAGAAGAAAATTGAGGTAACAAATTTTTTTATCAACACCAAGTTAAATCAACTACCAATCACCTCTAGATGCTAGCTATCAAATAAAACTAACCGTTGTTGTAAAATTGCAGTAGAAAACGAATGTATATCAACAATAAGTATTTTTCAACAACAACAAGAAATCAACCCTGAAAAAATGGCAATTATATCCTAGAAGTAAGCTTTCAATGAGTAGATCAATATCCAATCACTAAACAATATTTTTGAGCTGATTTTACCCCAATATTAAGTAAGTTATCAGTGGTTCATCAAGCCCTAATGGCTGTATCAAACCTTTTATAACAAAAACAATAAATTTACCTTATTTTATAAGCATTGGGTTAGGATTAGTGAGGGAAAGCAGTTACTAGTTTGGTTGTCAAGTGGCTTGAGAGAAAAAAAAGAACTTTTAACTAATGCTATGGCTTAAATCATCACTTGCAATCATGAAGACTAGTGTTGTTTTCTTTCTTAGGGAAAATGTATTCAATGCAACACACAAAAACGAGGGCTAATCACAATAGAAAAGGTGAATGTTTAAAACCTAGGGTTATCCTCTCATAAACCTAGGTCAAAAATCAAAGGAAAATCGACTAGAGTTTATCCTCTTATAAACCCCATGTGTCGTCCCACTTCTTCTAATGCATCTAGCAAAGGAAAAGGATGGAAAATAGGTTTTAAAACCTAGGCATATAGCCACTCCTAATCCCTAGAACTAAAACCTAGTCAAGACAAACCTTAAGGGGATAGCCACTACTAACCCTTAAGGCAAATCTTAAATGCTTCAACAAAGTTAAGGTGAATACAACAAGGGAAGGGGATAACCTCTCTTAATACTTCCTTAGGGTTTCAAGATTATTCAAGGAAGATAATGACAACATGGAACTATTACCTCTATAATGGAGCATTCACCAACAATTACCAAGAAATATCACACACACATTAGAAAACACTTACTAGTCAAGGCACATAGCATGAAGAAACCCTAGTTCATGAAGAATCCATCATCAACAAGAGAAAACATCCATTAAAAGTCACTCCAAAGGTGCGCATAAGAAATCTGTAGAAAAAATAAGGGAGAAGAAGACAAGTAGAAGTGATCTAACAAGTGAGTGAGTTGTCTTTGATCCAAATGAGTGCTAACCTCATTTATAAGAGGTAACCCTAGCACATATGTCCACATAATGATGTAAAACAACAAAAATATATGATACAAGTGGGGATGAACCCTCAAATAATATATAACAATGAATAATCATGCTAATACACCATAATAATACCCTCCTAGGTCACACATGTGGTGACATCGTGCTCTAAGGGGGTGTGTGAAGCCTCCAAAGCCCATTTCTCATTATCTAATAGGTGGAAGCAAGGTGGGAAGGTGTATCTCCTCATTAAGGGTCATTTCATATCATGAAGGGATCAAATGGTTCTCTAATGGTAAGCACACCCATCATAATCACACTGATTTGAATTGGATCATTATATTATTTTTCATCTATTTCAGTACTTTCTGGGTGGAAAAATTGGAGGAATCAACTTGTAAGGCCATTTTGCAAGCTGGTTCAAATTTGAAAATTTGGGTCCAAAAAACTGTTTGAAATATTCCATAGCCATTTTGAGTCATCAAATGTCACTTTTTTATGGTCCAAAACTTACTATCGAGAAATATTCTTTATTATACACTCCGAGACCTTTCCAACGGTGCAAGAATTGCCTCAATCATAATTCGTACGCGAAAGTTATTCCTCCCACAAGTTCACCTATCATATTGATCAACTTGGTGCAAGTGGATCCCACATCAACCCCTATTACTTAAACGTGTGGTGATAGACACATAGTGGATTTTCTAGAACACTCTAGAAGGTCCAAACCTGATCACTAATTGAGGGTTGAGGAATTCAATACCCTAGCCCTAGATGGACATCAAACTACCTTAAATATTGGGCCGCTAGGAGGAGAAGGGGTTGTATTCTATGTTATATAACATATTAGAACAACAAAGAGTGGGAAATTAGAGAGCATAGCATAGGGGGTTGATGTTCTGTAGTAGCCTAACATTCCATGGGTCTCAGGTAACTCCATAGAGAGTGAATTCTCCTTTGTACTTGCATTATTTCCATACCAAAGAAAAGACAACATAACAACCTCACCTTCTAGATGGGTTTTCTCCCATAAGGGTTTCCCAGAGAAAATATTTGTGTTATTTTATGGATGGTGTGTGATTGCATTTTACTGTTCTCCATTTTTTGTATTTTATCTATTTCATGCATAAGAAAAAAATTAGTAACTAAAGATTCTGGAATCTAAAGGAATTTAACCTTCATAGTGTAGATTTCAGTTTTATTTATTAGATCTGTTGTGACGAACTGTCCTAGTGGAATATCCATGATATGTTACATATCATATTGGTATCAGAGTAGGTCTTCTTTTGGGTATTTGTGGGAATTTGCAGGATTCGAGAATCGAATTAAATATAAGTCGCAAAAACCCTAGCTATGACAGACAAGTTTGTTCACAACAACCCTCGATATATGATAGAAGAGATATTTTAGAGGTTGGAAGCACATGTCGTTGATATCAACCGCTATATGAACCTCCTCATGAAGGCTCTAGCAAGCAATCTTAGACCATTCAAAGATGATGGAGGATTTAACTCAGATATCAGATCAGAGGGGAATTTGGGAGATTAGGAAGACCCAGGAAAGGACTCGTGGAAAGAAACTGAGAAGAGAAATCGAGTTCGAGTGTCGTTAACCCTTCACAATCCCTATTAAATATGGAAGAAAAAGTGGACATAAAGCCATATCAAGGTGAGATTGATGCATTAAAATTGAATCATTGGTTGCAGTAACTCGAAGTTTATTTTAGCGTTCACCATATAGATGAAGGGAAAACTATTTCATTTGCTAGATTGATGTTAGAGGGTCATACTTTAACCTGGTAGGAAATCCATATGTAAACACATAGGCTGGAGGGTGATCCGCCAGTAACTAGGCAGGAGGACTTCAAAATCCTCATCAATTCCCAATTATACCCTATCGGGTATGTAGAGGACCAATGGATCCAGTGACACTATTTTAGGCAAAGGCAGGGGAAGAGTATATAGGAGTACATCGATGAGTTCAGAAAGATGGTCATCATGCTAGGTATCTCTCCCAAGAACTCAACTATACTCCTCAAGTATCTGGGGAGTTTAAAAAATCATACACAAAAGTAGGTGACGATTTTCAAGCCAAGGAAAATGGATGAGGCATGTGTACATGGATAATATATGGAAAACACATGCCACAAGAAAGGGAAGCCAAGCGGTTCCAAGTAGAAAGAGCAATAGGAAGCTTCGAGGGAGGGGAAGAAGAAGTGGAAAGGGGGAAAATATAAGAATACAACAATCACTACACATCAGTGCAAAGATCCCAACAACCATTGCAATCATTGCAACATTGATGGCCACACCAAGGAAAAGTACTGGAAACTACATCCATAGCTAAACCTGAAGAACCACAAGAAGGATGGAAAGAAAAAGAACCTTCTAGCCATAGATTCTAGCAATAAGATTGAAATTAGCTCTTATGTGGATGGAAATATTTTCTACACATCTATGCAGAGGGAGGTGAATCTAAGTGGCTTTTATCACCGAGAAGAGAAGGACATGACCAAGCCCTTCCACATCAATATTCAGGTCAAGAAGACTAAGATAGGTGCTTTGTTCAACTTTGGTTCACAGGATAATCTCATAGCAGTGGATTTGGTCAACAAGATTGGATTGTATGTTCACGATCATACTATCCCCTATCCATTGTGTTGGGTAAACAAGGATGTATAGATGAAGGTAACACAATAGTGAAAGATTAAATTTGTTGTAAGTGTTGATTTTATAGATGCAGTAGAATTGGGTGTAGTATCACTTGATGTATTTGGAGTAGTGTTTGGAAGCCCCTACATGTATATGAGGGATGCTATCTTCATGAATAGAGCCAACCATTACCACCTCATCAAGGATAAAAAATTCTTCATGATCAACGCACAAAAATACAAATAAAAAATGTCATTGGTAAGTGTGAATCGAGCTAAGAAATTGATCAGTTCTAGCAAGAAATATTTTTTACTTTTCCTAAGGGAAAATTAGTCTGGTGAAGATTTGTTAAAAGTAAATACATCCTTGGAAGGGTGTAATAAGGAATGTAAACATGAATTGGAGTTTCTAAAGGCATATAGGGGAGTGTTCCAGGCACCTAAAGGGATACCACCTAAGAGAGAAGTGGAGCACAAAATCCAATTATTTCCAGACTCCCCCTTGCTAAATATTAAGTTGTATATATAGTTTGTTCTGGAAGTAAGAAAATTAGAGAAGTAGTTGTTGGAGCAGGGTGTGATTCAACCAAGCACCTCACCTTGTGGGCCACTTATCATAATTCTACCAAATAAGGATGGGACTTGGCGAATGTGTATTGACTACAGAGCATTGAAAAATAATACACTAAAAAATCAGTATCCCCTGCCTAAGATCAATGATCTGTTAGAACAGTTGTAGCATGAAAAATATTTCACCAAGTTGGATCTCAAATTGAGATGCAACCAGGTACACGTCAAGGAAGAAGACACTTGGAAGAATACCTTCGAGATAAGAAAAAGTTTGTATGAATGGTTGGTCATGCCATTTGGTTTATGTAATGCACCAACTACATTTATGGGATTGATGAATGATGTTTACGTCCATATCTAGATTCCTTTGTTATGGTCTATTTAGATGATATAGTGGTTTATAGTGCTAACTGGGAGGAGAAAATATTACATTTCATGAAAGTGTTAGAGACTTTGAAGAAGCACTAGTTGTTTTCTAACCTCAAGAAATGTGAGTTTTCTCAATAGTGTTTGGTGTATTTGGGCTATGTGATTGGTGGAGGGGAGCTCAATATATATCCCACAAGATGGAGGCCATCATGAACTGACTAGTTCCTACAAATTTCATTGAAATTAGGATTTTTTTTGGGGAAAAGTAATACTTTTGAAAGTTCATAACTTCATGTTCAATTGTAGTTGCACCACTCCATGCCATAACAACCAGTGGTAAGAGTTTCCAGTGGGGAAATAATTATAATAAGGCCCTTGATGAGCCAAAAATAAATATCAGTCAAACACCAGTGCTCACACTACCAAAATTGCATAAGCCCTTCAAAGTGGAGACAAATGCAAATGGTTATGGCATGGGAGAAATTTTGATGCAAGGAAGAAGGCATGTATGCTATCATTATGAAATATTGCATGGGGCAGTTCTCAACTACCCTACTTATGACAAGGAAATCTATGCCTTGGTTCAAACTGTTAAGAAGTGGAAGCATTATCTAATGGGAAAGGAGACCATCATCTACATAGATCACCAACCACTACAGTAATTTCAAGCCGAGAGTAAGCTACAACAAACCTGGAATTACAAGTGGATGGGTTTTTTACAACAATTTCATCTAGTCATCAAGAATAATAAGGGAAACAAAAACAAGTTGGCAGACATGCTTTCAAGGCCACATACATCCAATATTATAGCTTTGGGAATTTTGATGCACACAAAGCCTTTTATCCATGATGCATATAGAGAGACATGCATAGAAGACGAGGACTTCAAGGAGGTGTTTCAACAACTATAGGGTCAAATTCATATAGGAGAAAGTGATGAGAAGGATGACTATCATTTCCAAAATGGTTTACTCTACAAGCTTGACAATCCATGTGTCCCTAAAGGTGAACAACTACAATTTATCAGAGAGGCTCGCACTTCCAAGGTTGTAGGACATTTTGGTGTTGGGAAGAAATTTTCCAACTTATAGAGGTATGTGTACTGGCCCATAATGCAGGAAGATGTAACACGATATATTAGGGGATGTATAATTTGTTGTACCAACAAGCCCAGTAATAGGAAGCAAGGTCTATAGTATCCATTACATGTAGCCACTTGACCTTTGGAAAATATTCCATGGATTTCATGGGAGGTTTACCAACAACTAGGAAGGGACATGATTATCTATTTGTGGTAGTTGACATATTTATCAAAATGTGGACTCCCATGCCTTGTAAAAACACCATCAAGGGACAAGAAGAAACAAAATTGTTCTTTGAATAACTTTGGGTGCACTTTGGGATACCAAGGAGCATTGTCTCGGACATGGACACCAGATTTCTCAGTGCCTTATTGACTACATTGTGGGAGAAGATGGACACTAATCTTAATAGGTCTACAACATTACATCCACAGAAAAATGGGAAAACATAAGTAGTTAACATGAACTTGGTGAAGCTTTCGAGGGGTTACAATCAGAAGCATTTGAAGACCTAGGATGAAAATCTAATCTATATACAACATTCTTATAACAGAACAGTCCACACTTCTACTGGTAAGTCACCTTTTGAAACTTGCTTTAGATATTTTCCACCTTCTCCCTTAGATGTTGTATATGGACAACAAAGAGGAGTGAGGGAGGAGATCACATGAGATGCATTTAAAGAAAAAAAAATGTTGAGAAGATCAAGAAGATCCATTTGCAAGTACAAGAGATGTTGAAGAAGTCATAGGAAAAGTACAAGGCTAGACATGAAAAACACATAACAGAGAGAAAATTTAGAGTGGGAGACATAGTATGGTTTTAGCTGAATAAGGAAAGACTACAAGGTCCTGGTAAGAATATACAGGCTCTATAGTATGGTCCTTTTGAGTTAGTGGAAAAGGTGGGAGATAATTCCTACATACTCAGCCTACCCCCATACATGCACATTTACTAAGTAGTGAATGTGGAGAATCTAAAACTCTATTAGCATTCCATGTTGGATCAGGAGAAGGAGTAGGTCATACCTTTGATAGAGGAATTATCACTAGATGCCCAAGCAGAGTTGGCATAGGACATAGTTTTGTAGAAGTGGTACAAAACTACAATATAGGGGCAACATGACCTTTAGCATATAAGGTTGAAAGGATAACTTATCCAGGAGGATCCAGGAATGCTCACAGAGGTCTAGGAGGGTCCATAAAATATCAAAATCCAATCATCCCAAATTCCCTCAAAAAACACCATCAATGCATAGAGCTCGATGATAGATTTCCAATGACACAAAAATCGCCTCAAATGGAGTTCGTATGCAAAATATATGGTTGGTCAAAGTTCAAGTCAACTAGGTCAAAAGTCAAAGTCAAAGGGGTCAAGGTGACACATGTCACCACTGCAAGGGGACACATGGTATGACCGTACAATTGTACGACAATTACATGGCCATACCCTAAGGATCCATGTGGCATGACCATACACTGACTGGGTAGGTGTGTTGGCAAGTGACTCAACATTCGTGCAATCCAAGTGGACTAATTGTTTGTTGACACATGGCACAGGGGAGCCCATGAGAGGCCACCACGTGGAAACCTCCCATTGGCCAATTATGGTTTATGCGTAATAAAATTTTATTGGAGTTGACAGGGGTCGAACCCGTGATCTCCCAAAGCTCTACACAAACCTCTGTTACCATTGTGCCCGCATCATGTTTCTTAACCATACATGGAACCACATCCTTTTAACGTTGGTAAAAGGTTTAAAAAAAAATAAAAGGGATGAGGGCCTAATCCCTCAACCCTTGGTTATATGTAATATATATGTGACCATGACCTATATTTGTGTGGGGAGTTAACAAATGGTCCGCACATATACCATGTATATTATATGGTTACAAACCATATAAACAAACAACGAAATGATCGGAGATCAGTGGGGCTCAAACCCCCGACCTCTTGTGTATTACACCAATGCCTTAACCAATATTCCAACGGGGCCCTTTATTATGGGATTCCCCAACGAATTCTTAAATATTAATTCCTATGATTCCAGATGGCGAGTTAAGGCCCACGACCTATATATTGGGCACGATTTCCCATGTCTGCACATAGACTGAGGCACATATTCCGAGATGGAACAGATATCGAGAAGGAGGTACTGTATAGATTCATAGATTTATGTGCAAGAGAAAAGGCCAAGTATGGTGTGTCTCGATATGTGTGCCATGATGTATAATGATTGCACCTAGGTAACTTTATACTTATTTTTCACGATTTTTCACAAGGAGTATGAATTTGAGGTCTATTTTATGATCAGAGGTCATTTGTAAAAATATTAGTCCAAATTTCCATTAATGAGCACCATAGTGCATCCTTTGGCATGTAAATATTGTGTGATTGAGCCAATTCGGAATTTGGTGGACTTTATACTCGAATTTCTCCGAATTTCACAAGGATTCTAATTGTGAACTCATTTTCTTGTTTTGAGTAGTGGAATGTAAGAGAGTCTATTAAATTGATTTTTGTAAGCCCATGTTGTAATGTAATTTGGTATTTTGAGATGATGGAAAATAGTCATACTATCTAAAGATACTTGAAGATGAAGTGAATTATGTCATATGTATGTGTAATTTGAGTTCTTTTGTTTTATGTTGTGTCATCTCAATAATATGAAAATTAATCATCAGTTTATGAGTTTTTGGATAAGAAGCACATCATCATTTTTCTACAAATCACCTCAATACAATCAAGAATTAATTCTGAATCAGGTTAGATTCTATATGTATATATTTTAAAGGAATAAATGGTATCTAAGAACTTTCAGATCAAGTGGTATCAAAGCTAGTTATGACATGATTTTTCAAGCTGTCGATGTGATAAGATCCAAGAGTTCAGTTGGTGAATATTTTGAAGGATCTTATCAAGAGGAAAAGATAAGTAAATGTCTCATGAAGTTGAGGCTACATAAGAACATTAACCGACATATCCAGAAGGAGAATTTTGAGTTAAGGATGTAGTTGCAAGCTCCTGAGGAAGAGAAGCAGAGGCTGTAAGAACAACTGATATGTCATGAGAAATTCCATTTGGTATTTTTCATGAATTAGAAAGAAAGTTTCATACCGAGAATGAAGTATTGGCACCATCAACATCAATCCATGGAGATTGGTAGGATGAGAATGTAAAGTCTCTGATTAAAAAAGGACTACCTCTTTCAAAAGGCATGATCGAGAAAGATGACTCCTCATATTATTCTTTTTCTTATCAAGATGGAGAATGATCGAGGATAGCTGAAGCAATGAGAAATTCAGATGAAGAAGTTTTTCATAAGCAGTTAACCTTACCTTCTAGTCCAGAGAAAGGTAACATGTGTAAGACATCTCTAGAGAAAGATGTGCATGCTAAAGGGGAAATGCAGGCATTTTCCACTGATAATATTGGTAAATGGTCTATTTATCCACGTGCTTCCTATGGAACTAGTAACCCTAATGTGGAGTAATGTCGAAGAAGACAATTTGCGTAAGATAAGCCCTCCAAAAATAAGGCTAAATTTAAAGATCATTTCTCAAAGCAAAGGAAAAGGGGGAATGATAAAAAGGGGTCATGGTTCCAAGATAGGAACAAGACACTCTACTCTTATTGTGGTAAGAGTGGACATCATATTGAGAAGTGTTGAACACTTTACCCGCACTTATGTTTGAAGCATAACCAGAAACATGTAAGGACAACTGCAAGAATACAAGCAACAACTCCAAATGAAGTTAATGGTCTTATTGAAAGATTTGAGAAAGAATACTTCCTTATGGTTGGTCTTGGAAAAGTAATATATGAAGAAATCAAGGAATGGTTCATGGAAAGTGGTTCATCTTGCCACATGATCGAGATGAAATCAATATTTCTGACTTTCTTAGAACCCAACACAGATTTCTATATAGGATCTGGAACTAACACTAGACATGCGATAAAAGGGTATGGATATGTAAGATTCTGTCTCGAGTCGGGAGGATTTATGGGAATAGAACATATGTTATATGCTCCATATTTGAAGGTAAACCTACTCTCAGTTGAAAAATTTGAAGATGAAGGCTATATCGTTGCATTCCAAAATGGCCAGGTACTTGTGTATTCAAGGGAAGCTGCTCCATACATATTAATAGTGTTTGGTATTCACAAGGATAGGTTATATAGGTTACTGGGAAGACCTATATTTTGGTCTAATTGTTTCTTGGATTCAACATCAGATTCAATGTCAGATTCAACATCAACATCAGAGGCATTGTCAAATATAGGAAGTTGTGAAACAACTTCCAGTACTAACGGGAGGATGACTCCATGAAAAAATCATCAATCAGACAAGATTTCATTGTAAATATGTATATTTGTAAAGGTAATATGTATATGTAGATATCTCCTAAATTCTATTGGAAGGCTTGTAAGCCACTCTTTGTAAATTATAAGAGTGAGAGGAATTTTGAAAAATTTCTATATTGCCACCTTATATGTTGATAGGAGTGAGATGAATTTTGTAAGAGAGTTTCTATATTTACACCTTATATGATGTTAAGAGTGAGGAATCTCGTTAAATGAATTTATAGATAGCCACCTTACATATTGTTAGAAGTGAGAGGAATCTTGCAAAAAGGGTTTCTATATAGCCACTGTGTTTTAGAGTGAGAGGGATCTTATATAATATTTCTAATCCTTTCGACAACAAAATAAGAAATTGTATTGTCTTGTCATCAACCAAAGGGATACATATGGATCGAATTGTCTAAGTTAACATTCTTGATTCTGAAGAACCGAAGGTGAAGGAACAAAAGGATGTAGGTAGTTGGAACATGTATATCGGAAGCGAAAAGGGCATCGAAGTAATGTAAAACTTTCTAGAGCTGGTAAAGGAGAAATAATCCTCTTATAAGAGGCATAAATAAGCAGGATCTAAGCATCTTCAAAATAATATGTCATGTTCGTGTGGATGTATACCTTGAACATAAGCAAGTTAAGTACAAATGATCAAGGCATGAGAGTAATGGACAAGGAATTCATTCAGAGACTCTTATAGATACATCAACAATACATGAACAACGAGTTCAAAATGTCAAGACATAGATCAACATTTGAATTGGTTTCATATTGGACGAGATAGACTATCTTCAACAAAATAGGATATGGGAGTGGATGTTGAATACATGATACATATATTGTAGAGATTCAGTGAACAAAACTTTTTCTTATCAGGGAATCTATGAGCCAAAATCAGAGCTATATTCTATATTAGTGACAGTTCCAGAGGCCATATTTAGAGCCATATTTCAGAAGCAGACATAAGTACATTGATCTAATACCTAAGATCTAAGATCCAAGATGAATTATGAGATCCAAAATATTCAACAAGATGGAAGAGCGAAGAAGCTTCATCACTAAGTTACTGGATAAGATCATTTTAGTAAGATGTAAAAGTGATTTAGAGTTATCATCACTAAGTTGTTGGATATCTATACTTTTGGAGGTCCAAAAGTTCTTAGTGAGAAGGTGTGATCCATGAACGCTCACAGAGGTCCAGGAGGGTCCATAAAAGCTCAAAATTCAATCAACCCAAATTCTCTTGAAAATTCCATTAATACATAGAGCTCAACGATAACTTTCCAACGATGCAAAAATCACCTCAAACGAAGTTCGTATGCAAAAGATATGGCTAGTCAAAGTTCAAGTCAACCAAGGAAAAATTCAAAGTCAAAGGGGTCAAGGTGACACGTGTCACCATTTTAAGGGTGAAACGTGGTATGCCCATACAACTATATGACGATGACATGACCATACCCCAAGGAGCCACGTAGCATGACTGTATCCTGAATGGGTAGGTGTGTTGGCAAGTGACTCAACATTCGTGCAATCCAAGTGGACTAATTATTTGTTGACACATGGCACATGAGAGCCAATGAGAGGCCGCCATGTGGAAACCTCCCATTGGTCAGTTATGGTTTATGTGTAATAACATTTTATGGGAGTTGATGGGGGTCGAACCCGTGACCTCGCAAATCTCTACACAAACCTTCGTTACCATTGCGTCTGCACCATGTTTCTAAACCATACATGGCACCACATCCTTTTAACGTTGGTCAAAGGTTTAAATGGAGGTAAAAGGGCTGAGGTCCTAAGCCCTCAACCCTTGGTTATATGTAACATATATGTGACCATGACCTATATTCGCGCGAGGAGTTAACAAATGGTTCACACATATACCATGTATATTATATGGTTACAAACCATATAACAAAACAAATTAATGACCAGAGATTGGTGGAGCTCAAACCCCTAACCTCCCATGTATTACACCAATGCCTTAACCAATATTCCAGTGGGGCCCTTTATTACGGGATTCCCAAACCAATTCTTAAATATTAATGCCTACGATTCTGGATGGGGAGTTAAGGCCCACGACCTATATATTGGGAACGATTTCCCACGTCTTCAACCATACCGAGGCGTGGATCGTGAGATGGAACAGATCCAAAGGAGGAGGTATTGTACATACACATAGATTTATGTGCAAGAGAAAATGCCAAGTATAGTGTGTCTCTATATGCGTGCCATGAGTATAATGACTGTACCTAGGCAACATTATACTCATTTTTCATGATTTTTCACAAGGAGTATGAATTTGAGGTCTATGTTATGATCAAAGGTCATTTGTAAAAGTATTATTCCATATTTCCATTAATTAGCACCATAGTGCATCGTTTGGCATGTAAAGAGGGTGTAATTGAGCCAGTTCAAAAGTTGGTCGACTTTATACTCAAATTTCTCAGAATTTCTCAAGGATTCTAGTGGTGAACTCATTTTCTTTTTTTGAGTAGTGGAATGTAATGTTATGATATTTAGACACTTACGAGTTAATTAAGATCTACTTGGTCTAATGTGTCGATAAGGTAAAAGTGTGTTTCTTAGTGTGTTGCTTTAGTATGCATTAGTAGATATAGAGTGATCCGACGGTTCATATTCTCCTCGATATTAACGAGTACATTGATCTGTGGCTTGACAAATTATTGGTCCATGATATCTATTTAAAGAGCATGAAGGGTCATTTTCCAATGGTTGATTGTGAGAAACTCTCTTGTAAACTCTCTTTTTAATCTATTTCTTTTGCATAAATAAACTGCTCCAAGTGGTTGCGTTGGCTGGGGCCGTGGATGTTTCCCTGTAGGGTTTTTACCACGTCAAAAAATCGGTGTGTTGATATTTTATCTGGTTGTGTGAGTGGTTAATGAAGGTGTTCATTCTCTATTGGAATACCTATGTTGTTGAACATGGTATCAGAGCCTCTTTGAAGACCCTCTCCCATTGTAGATCGAGATCGTGAAGCCGAGTTTCCTCATCTATGGTTTCTATCATTTTTGTACATTTATGGGTTGAGAGGGATATTCCATTGTTTATGGAGCACTCGTTTCAGTCATGAACGCTTTTCATTTCACTTGAAAAGGTTTTTGTTTTCCCAATATACAACCATTTCAGTCAGATCCAGAGGTATAAGCTTGAATATGCCCTTTTAAATTTTTTGCAGAGTATTATTTCGGTTTTATATTGTTTGTTTCCGAGTTTCTACTCTTTTATATCTGTGTATTCTCTTTACCCCATTCCTTGTGCGATCTTGTCAAATCAGAAACATATAGGAAAAGGTACATTTTCTGGGTAAGCTAATCGAGATCTAACCCTTGTTGTCATTGAGAAGAGGATTTTTTTTCTTCTGTGAAAAGAGTTTTTTTTTAGCACGCTCTCCAAGGCCATCTTCTACAACAAAAACAACAATAAACCCAATCCTCCTACTAAACAATACAATATGTTTTTCTAGCTCACTTGGTTAAAACTTGTCTTATTAAGTAAGATGTATTGAGTTCAAATCTCTTATTTTGTTACTTTTTTTTCAAAAAGTTCATGCTCCATTGTAAAGTTTATTTCACTTCAAGTATAAAAGTGAATCACTATAAGTAGCTTTAATATTTTATTTTAGAGTTATTTATTTTGCATGAAAAAATATTTTATAAAGTAACTTATTTGTAAAAGTGAGGTTATTTGGAGGGGTATCTTGGGAAAGGAAAAATAATCCACTGATGTCGATAAGAAAGTAAAGGCTTGTACTCGATTATCTTGGGAAAGGAAAAATAATCCACTGATGTCGATAAGAAAGTCAAGGCTTGTACTCGATTATCTTGGGAAAGGAAAAATAATCCACTGATGTCGATAAGAAAGTCAAATGGGATAATAGGAGTGACAAAGCATGTGGACTGATCAAAATGTCCATCTCTCCTGATTTAAGGTTCCACCTTCAAGAAATTGATGACCCTGATGAAGCTTGGGAAAAAATTGAATCTTTATTTGGTAAAAACAATATTATTCAAGCAGATCAATTAGAAAATAAAATACTGACTTTAAGTCCAAATTATTTTTCTTTCATTGAAGACTATCTATCTAAGTTTAAAACACTCAGAATTTTATGTGAAGAATGTCAGATAAAGATGGAGGAAGAGCATTGCATCTATTTTATTATTTTTAAGCTAGGTAGTGCATATTCTATGTTTGTATCTACCTTTTATTCCATGAGAAAGGATATAGGGAAAGCTGATAAAAAACCTACTCTTGAGTCCTTTTGTGATGCTTTGATTAGAGAGCAAGATAAACTTGTACAACTTGGAGTGATCAACACTGCACATACCTCCAACAAATCCTTAGTTGCCCAACAAAAAGATAAACACAAGAATACCAAGAAGCAACATCCTCACCACAACAACAACAAAAACAAGGGTCCCAAACCCACTCAGATAGCTTCAACTCCTAATGATGACAAAAGAGAAAAATCTAAAAATAAGAAGTCTGAAAAACATTGCAACTTTTGTGATAAAGATGGTCATGATGAGTCCACATGTTTCAAGAAGATGTCAGATTTAGAAGAAACGATGAAGAAGCACAAAATCATCTTTGATTCTACTTCTTCTTCTTCTTCTCATGGACACACACTTTCTGCTTCTAGTTTCTCCTTCAATGCAACTTATACTTCTTCTTCTAATGAGTGACTTATTGATTCTGGAGCAATGTCTTATCATATGGTTAAGGATAAAGCGATATTTTCTTCTCTAAATGGATGTAACACCAAGAAAATAGTTGTTGGTGATGATATATCTCTTAGTGTTGTAGGATCTGGAACAATTCAAGAAGATAATGGTCATTTCAATGATGTATTATGTGTTCCAAGTATTTCTTGTAACCTTCTATTAGTATATCAAATCACTCATTCAGGTGAAGGTAAAACCATAGAGCTTTCACCTCATCAAGTTGTAATCAAGGATCTAAAATATCCTAAGCATGTTATTGCAACTAGAATTGCTGATGATATTACCAGGTTGTACAAGTTTGACAACTTTGGGTCATCATATTTTCCATCAGTTTTTGTTGCTCATAGCAATGACTTGAGAAAACTTTTGCATGAGCGGTTTGGTCATCTAAATTATTTCTCATTGCGAAAACTATGTAATAAACAAATGGTGACTAGTATTCCTCTTGTTTCATGCAGAGATGGCGTTTATGTCGGTTGTGTTCTCAAAAAACATCATCGGGACAATTTTGACAAACGTGCCTCTTGGCATGCCTCGGGCCCTTTGCAGCTTGTTAACAGTGACATGTGTGGTCCACTTTCTTCTCCTTCTTTTTATGGGTGCAATTATTTCTTAACTTTCATTGATGACTTTTCCAGACGTACTTGGGTTTACTTCTTAAAACTTAAGAGTAAAGTTTTTGACAAGTTTTTGACCTACAAGTCCCTTGTAGAAAAACAAGTTGGACATCGAATTCAAAGGTTAATAACATATAATGAAGGTGGATATGTGAATGATTTTTACAAGTTACTACACTACATATGGTATCCAAATGCAACACACTGTTCCATATACACCACAACAAAATGGTGTTGCTGAGAGAAAAAAACGCACATTAACATAAATGGATAATTATATGATCCAATCTAAGAGATTAGGTCTAAAGTATTGGGAAGAAGCCATCAACTGTGCAAATTACATAGTAAATCACACTCCCACAAAGGCTCTTAAAAATATGACATCGGAAGAAGCATGGACTAAAATTAAACTAGATGTAAGTCACTTCCGTGTATTTGGCAGTATAGCATGGGATCACATTCCTGATGAGAAAAGGAAAGCATTGTAGCCTAAAAGTGAGAAGTGTATATTTTTTGGTTATTTTGAAGATGTCAAAGGTTACAAACTTCTTCAACCACACTGTAATGAAATTATTATTAGAAGAGATGTTAAATTTGATGAAAATATCTTGGCCCGCGAGCCATCTTCGGTGTTTGTGCCTTCTTTTGTTTCTATTCTAGTTTCTTGTTTAGATTATAACAATGAGGATGAAAATCCACCTCCACCTACTCACCTTCCTCCAGATGAGTCCATTGAATTTGAACCAGGACCAACACCATGTAACACCCTATTTCCCCCAACTTGTAATTAATCATAAAATAAGATTACCATGCTAAGGCATGTGGACGATGTAAATGTATTATTGTTAAATTTCCCATAAATGACTGTTGGGGGGTGAAGCCTTGAAGTACGAGCCATGATATCTCTAGAGGAAAGAACCAGTTAATGAAGGAAAGGACTAGTGGTTGAATAATCAACCACCCCTATGAATGGAAACATGGGCTATCAGCCCGAAGTACCTCAGAGACCTACAGACCCAAGCTTCCTTCTAACAAAAGGAACATGATAGGTCAAAAAAACTTCCAAAAGAAGGAAGGTAAGATACACACATAGACGGTAAGGAAAGGGAAAATCAAGAGGAGAGACACTAGACAGGAGCGCAAGCTCAGAAGGAGATGCACAGACCAAAAGGAAGTGCAGAGAACACGACCTGAAGGGCCCGAATGTGAGCTTGATGTTGAGGAAGCATCTGATAAATCTCATAGGGATACTGTGATAGAGAGACAGTCTCTGAGATATGACATAGTTCCCTAGTGATATCATGGCATGGCACAGGGGTGGCTAGAGTGCTAAGAATGAATCCCTGTGAGCCTATGGTTGGGAGGAAAGGCACACGCCCACAGTTAGTTAGTTGGCTGAAATATGTAATAGATAAGTATCCTTATACACTTTGTAATCGAGCTGTAACTAAGTAATAAAGTTGGATACCGTGTGAATGACTCAGGTATGTACATGTTTTCTTAATGGTTATACTGTATCTCCTTATTCTTGTTTAAATTGTTTATTTAAGTAAATATGGAATTGTATGATTTATATATGTAAATGCCCAAGCCCTGTGGTGGCTTAAGTTAAAATAAGTGGACTGTGAGTTCATCGGCATTGGCCACAGTTTTCATGGGTGCACGTCGACACTCCTAGTTGCCTCGAGTCTCCGAAAGGATGGAGCCTGTTAAGCTCAGGAGAGGTAGTGCGGATATGCACAGAGTCTTTATGAGGCGGGCAAAGGTCGAGAACCTCTGTTACAAGGGAAAAACTCTCTATGGCCAAGGGTAAACCACAATAGACAGGTATGATTGCAAAAATCAACTCAATTCCAACATATGCTATATAAACTAATGTGCCATATAAGAAAGAGGCCTACCTCGATCCAACGTTTGATGATGTTCCACTATTGAGCACTTTTGACCCAAAGCTTTATACCTGCGAGAAGTTCTCAACAAACAAGCAGAGCAAGTATACAGTGAAAATATAAAAGGGGTTAGCACATCAGATAGAATAATCCATTAATAAAAATTACAAAAACACCCATGGATAATAATCATATATTTTCAAGATGTCAATAGGACGAGAAAGGAGTATTTATATTAATAATTGATCAACGGAAGTGACAACGATACAGACTTCTGTGTCGGCATGGTTCGAAACCAAGAAACCAAGTTCCTTCCAATTGGGTCTCCACCACTTCAATCCTCCACCAAAGGCAAGCTCATAGGAAAGAGACAATGAGGTCCACTCAACAATAGGAAAATATCTTGGGGGCTAAACACTATGTTCAAGCTTGAGGGACAGAGGGATGCAGACTCAATATGAAGTAATTTCTCCAGAGTAACTTTGCTCTCAAAGTTGATTTTTTTTTTTTTTTTTCCATAGGTCGAAATTGTGCTCTTATAGCCTTCAAGATGCAACTGAAGGGTCGAGTCAGAACATTTCTAGTATATGGAAGGCCAAGGATCAGAGATCTCTTGTCGTGACATCAAAACCTAACCTCATTTTGTATTTTCTGGAAAAAATCCCGATGTACGCCAGTTGTAGCAGATCAACAAGCATATACACATCTTGCATAGCATATAGGGAGCGTATATGTGGAAAAATGTATATTTTTAGCTTTGGATTCATCAGAAGGGGATGATAAGTCTACAAAGGGAAATGGAAAAAGGCCCTTTGTGCAAGATAACAATGTTGAGGAAAATCTTGCTATAACAGATGCCCCCTAATGTGTGAGATCAGAGGAGTATCTGCGATGGCCGAAATACATTATAAATAACCCAGAAGTGGAGTGGTAGAGAACCAGTTGGACAAACTCAATTACTCATTACATTATGTACTGACTTTGCATACATGGCTGCCAAGAATACAATGCAAATCCATGTGGAAAATATACCAAACAAGTGTTCATGGCCATGAATAGGAAAATACAAATGCGGTTGCATGCCAAAAGCTGTCATAGTCACGAAAAAGGCCCAGTGAAACCAGTCTCAAAATCAATATGAATATATCTGTATACCACAGAGTACAATATGATCTCCCATGATCACTGAAGTCAAATAGGTACTGGTCCAATGAAGGGGAAGCAACAACTCAGGAAAGCTGCGGCCACATACTGATGTCTTCAAGTCTTCTACACTATCCGCCAAGGGTGTAAGTCTACATCATGTGAATAAATGAGTTGAGTTCAAACATGATGAGACATCATTTGATTACCAGTCATTGAGGTATACCATTAAAAAACGTGAGACAACCTACCAATAATTAAAGTAGGTATCAAGGCACTGAGTACATTTCTACAAGTTTGAATAAAGGAGTTGGTGTCGAATGCTTGAGAAATCCATTGATCATGAGACATTAATGTATTCTCATTTGTCAATGGCGAGAGAGCCTGCCACTAGTGAATGCAAGCCTCAAGGCACTCATAAAACTCTAGGTCCCATATCCATAATAAATGAGATGAAGTCGATGGAAAGAGACCCGCTGAAAGGAGAGCATTGAGGCATCTCTCATCAGTCAACACAAGGAACAAAGCAGGAGCTTCATGATTTGGTGGAGATTGGATGAAGAACATGTTCACGAACCAACGAACCTGTGCGTCTTCCACGTGTGCCAAATGCAAGTGGTACACGAAAAAGACCCTCTGAATAGAAACCAATGATGAAAAACTGCTGACAAAGGCGAGGAAACTACCAATAAGGATAATGGCATCCAAGACACTGCACAAATCCCAAAGTGTGAATAGATGTCTTGTTGTCGAACACAAGGGAAGCCACCCAGTCAAGGACCAATGATGAAGTGTCGATTGTTGGGTTAAAGGTGACCTATCAATGATGAATGTAGGGCCAGGGTGCATGATAAGACCAAAGTATCATGTGATTCTGAGATACAATTGAGGGTATGACCGACATGTGAAGTCAATATTTCTGAGGAGTGGCTGACACAGGTTGATAGAATTCCTTTGAACAAGAACATGAGACATATACTGGACTCTAGTAGCATGGACTCAATGATGTGAAAATTAGATGCAGGATGCATCCATAATGTTCTCTATAGGGACTAGAAGAGTAACCAGTTGGTAGATAAAACTCTGTAGCGAGATCATCTTCCTAAGGCCATGCTAAACCCAAAATTATGATGACACAAGGACTCAATAACTTTGTTCTCTGTTTAAAGGCGACATGACTGCTTCCAATTACAATATACTACTCCCTTCCCGCTCGTCTTTTTTTTTTTTTTCATAACAAATGAATGCTATGATACAAAGGAGGGAACGAGTGTCACAAGTAAGCAAAACTAGTTCCAGCAGTGGAACGTACCTATGCTTAATGCAAGGGAATGCATGCGGGATATGGACACTCAGGGTGATGTTCCCTCTAGGGTATAAGGTGTCAAATTGTGAAGGATATAAACAAGGCTCTGCTTGGTTGACAATGAAAACTGCTTAGGCAATGGTTTATAACGCAAAGAACCGGTTAAAGGCTCTATACGACAAGCGAGGGCATGAGATGCAATCACAACTTAACATAAAAAAATGTCATTTTTTATATCTTTTAGTCTACTTGGTGAGAAAAAGGGGTAAACTTGTGCCAAATAGATGTCTTTTCAAATCCAATTTACGAGTGTGAAAAAGACAAGTTCACTCGACAATCTTTTCAATTTTTGGTAGCGAGTCAGAAAAGAGCTTAACTAAGACTCATGACCTTTCAAATACAACTTTAACGAGCGTGAAAGGGACAAATCACTTGGTGATCTTTTCAATTTTTAGATGAGTTGGAAAAGAGCTTAAATGAGACTCATTTTTCAGTTTTAATCAACGTGTAAAGGGGGAGGCCAAGGCTCCCATCTCGATCTTCTGTGGAAAGTCAGTATCTTACGGATAGTTGACAAAAGCTTGGGAAAACCCAAGGATTCCAAGTCAAGGAGAAGAAGGTGCTAATGGAGGATATAGTCTCCATGATGGTTCAAATAATGTCTCTTAATGGAAAATACATAGGTGGGGGGATGGGATGTCCCATCAGGTCGTCCCAATCGAAAGGAACCTTGTCAGGGCTTGGAGGGAGAGAATTCGAGGGACAAATAAATCTCTCTTGTTCAGAAGGGGGAGGATTTGGAATGTTGATGACATGACTAAAAGGTGCATCATTCTCTTCAGGGAGAGTAGGGTTGACTAGAGATTTCACTGGTGTGGAAAGAGACGCTTCACCCTTAACAAAGGGGGTGAGGTCGGGATAATATTGCGTCGGTGGAACCACCGAGACGATCAAGGGAGAAGTGGTGTGAGGAGAAAACACGGATGCCTCAAAATCTGAAGGGCTCTTGGGTGAGCCCCATGCTTCTGGTATCTTGGCAGTAATTAGACACAAACGAGTAAGGTGACTTCCTTCACAAGTCCTGCAAAATAATTTAGGCTTACGTCTGAGGTGTCTAGGCTTCTCGATGTAACTAGCAGGGGAAAGAGAGTCGTCTCCTATATGATGAATAGAGATGAGAGACGTGACATGGGTATGATTTGGGGAAAAAAGAATGGTGCCCCCAACATAATTGGTAGAGGTTGGGGGCAAGCTGTCCACATAGTTTGTAGAAGAAGTCGACACATCTCCGACATGACTGGCAGAGGTTGGTGATGGAGCACCAATATGAATGACAGTGAATGGGCTGGCGATAGATGGTGGCATTTGATTCCATGGTCCGGGGAAAGATTGATTCTGAAAAATTGAAAGCTAGGAAGGATCTTGGTGTACCTCTTTCCCCAGCCTAGAAAGGTGTTGGTTCACACTAAAATGGTTCGAAGAGGTTTCGACGAGCATCGTCACTGAGGTCTGTGAAGAGATTGAGGTAGGATAAGGATTATTTGAGTGAGGATATATGTTTACCCCTTGTGAAGGGGTCCCATAAAGAGGGTAGCCTGAACCGTAAAATCGGTTCTCCCCATACGAAATACCTAGGGGTACTTGAGGACCTGTCATGGAAAAAGTGTTCGAAGGAACTAACATGGCGGATGAAAGATACATGGGTGGGGTGTAGTAAGTGGAAAATGCACCCATCTGAGCATTAGCTCCTGAAAGAGTATAGCTATTATTGGATCCATAAGGGGGAAGGTTCCAACCTCCCATGGGAACATGACTCATATCAAACGAAGAAGTGGGCATGGGAGAGATAGGGCCCCCAGATCCAACGCTAGGATTCATATATGCGGACCAGGGAGAGGGTTTCATGTTATAAGGCATATCAACAAAAAAATGACTAGAGACCCAAGGTGCAGACTGAGCATTGTAATTGTGCATATGCTTATAAAAAATGGAAGGGTCTGTCCCCATGAAATGAGCAGGCATTATGGGGTGGGTAGCGGTGAATGGAGGAGTGAAAGGAACTCCACTATCCATGATAATAAAACCAAAAACAAATGTCTGGGGCCAACTAGTAGTCAAAGAGCATACCAAAAAGTCAAACAACCAATATGCATGCAAACGAGCTAAAGTGGCTGAGTGGCCTCCCTCGCTAAAGAAGGTATGTCTCATCCAAGAGGGACCTGATACTCCCTGCTAAAGTTTTGAGGTAACAAAATCAGTTATAAGGGACATCGTAGGCTTAACAACCAGTTTATCAGATCCCCCCGGAGAGGTAATCCTCCATAAAGGTTGTGTGTTGTTCGACCCCTATCTGACTCAGGATACAAGCAGAATAACCCCTGCAAGTAACCTATGAGATACCTAAGTCAAGCAACTAATAAAACACTATATAACCGATGCACAGGTGAGCAGTCGTAAGTCCAGATCACTGTATGGGTAGGGTATCAAAGCCCGAAACCTTGAAATCACCGCCTCTCACAGAGGTATGGGTACTAGCAAGATCCCCAAATACGAATAAATCCACATAAATATCTTTGATGCTAGGTGAGTATCCAGGGGTTATCCCTTCAACTAACTTCGCGCGACCTCATGATTAACTCTGGTGTGAGCGGAGCCTTTTGATATTACCAATTATACAATGGACTTCTCAACTCTCTGTCTCAGACACATATGTTGATTTAATTGCCTTGGAGAAGTTTACTCACAAGATCCTATTCCAAGGCACCAAATCCTAGGCTAGTTTGTGCACCCTAAAAAATAAAATTATGACTAATCAATTTTAGTTTAAAGTGTAAATTTTATTGGCCGTGGTTACTAAAAAAGGTATGGAAGTGAAACTCATGATGTTATGACTCTGCAAGAAAATAAATATGGATATAATGCAAAGTCTATATTTAACTTTTGAATGAATGATATGCTAATAAGAACAGTGCAATCTTCAATTTCAACTCTGCAATTTAGAAGTAAAATGCAATCTTTCACTAAATGCGCTAAGCTAATGATAAATATTCAAAGACGAAAAATGCCAACCAATGAAAAATGCCTATTTTTTTGTATTTTCAATATACCAAAAAGAAAATGCATGGACTGATGAGCAACCTGATATATAAATTATGTTGTGTATAAAAGCAATAACTCGAGCAGAATACCAAGCAACCGCGCAAACAACCCATAGAACAAGAACAAATAAAAAATGGAAAATAAAGAGAAAGACTCCGCCCAAAAATTCAACTCCAAACAGGTTTCCTGTCATCCCAGATAATCTCAACATACACTACAGAGACCTAAGAAGGCTCATCAATCTTCAAATCCCACCCAACAGTCACTAAACCAAGCAAACAATCAAGGGGAAGTGGTATACATGATTGTTCAGTAGAACAGAGCATATATATGCTTCTTTCAGTGAGACAACAAGCGTGTATACGTGACTGTCAAGGAAAAAAGGGTGTATATGCTTCAGAACAAGGCCAGGCAAGGGAAAAAGGCTGAAAACTCAGACCCAGAGTGAACATGACATGTCAAGCGAAGATACGACAAGAAACACAAAGGAAAAAGAGAAATGTAAGAAGAAAAAGTACTTCAACCCTTAGAAGGAAGATCTCTCCCCAGTGGAGTCGCCATTTCTGTTACAAGGGAAAAAGTCTCTATGGCCAAGGGTAAACCACAACAGACAGGTATGAATGCAAAAATCAACTCAATTCCAACATATTCTATATAAAATAATGTGCCATATAAAAAAGAGGCCTACCTCGATCCAACATTTGATGATGTTTCACCGTTGAGCACTTTTGAATCAAATCTTTATACCTGCGAGAAGTTCTCAACAAACAAGCATAGAAATTATACGGTGAAAATATAAAAGGGGCTAACACATCAGATAGCATAATCCATTAATAAACATTACAAACACACCCATGGATAATAATCATATATTTGCAAGCTATCAATAGGACGAGAAAGGAGTATTTCTATTAATAATTGATCAGCAGAAGTGACAACGATACAGACTTTGATGTCGACACGGTTCAAAACCAAGTTCCTTCCAACTGGGTCTCCACCACTTCAATCCTCCACCAAAGGAAAGATCATAGGAAAGAGACAATGAGGTCCTCTCAACAATAGGAAAATAGCTTGGGGGATAAACACTATGTTTAGGCTTGAGGGATAGAGGGATGCAGACTCAATATGAAGTAATTTCTCTAGAGTAACTTTGCTCTCAAAGTTGAATGCTTTCTCTTTTTTTCCATAGGTCAAAATTGTTCTCTTATAGCCTTCAATATGCAACTAAAGGGTCGATTCAGAATGTTTCCAATATATGGAAGGCCAAGGATTAGAGATCTCCTGTCGTGACATGGAAACTCGACCTCATTTTGTTTTTTCTGGCACAAATCCTGTTGTACGCGGGCTGTAGTGGATCAGCAAGCGTATACACATCTTGCATAGCATATAGGGAGCGTATATGTGCAAAAATGTATATTTTTATCTCTGGATTCATCAAAAGGGGATGATAAGTCTGCAAAGGGAAATGGAAAAGGCCCTCTGTGCAAGATAGAAATGGTGAGGCAAATCTTGCTATAACAACCTCTTAAGTTTTAGACTTGATGAATGAGCACAAGGGGTGCACGAAAGAATTCTTCCAAGTGTTAAGTTCAAGATAAAGAGCGCAAAGATCTTAATCCTTTCAAAGATAACCAAGCTCAGGAAGGATAGTGAGATACAAGTATCGAAAGGGGAAGATCCTTTGTAAGGAAAGCAAATGGATGAGATCTGTTCGAGAAGAGCCAAGGTCTGTTGTGACCATTGGATACGGGAAAGAATGCAGGAGTTAACCCCTTGAGTCCTCTGGACTTCGTGAGTTCAATGAATTGAGCGAGTTCGTCGTAAGGGAGTTAAAATACCTGAAGTCCCGAAGTCTCAAAGTTAATCTGGGCATTAGATCTAAGGATGCCTAGGAGACTTCTCGATCGTTCGATCTATGAGATCAGAGATTCACTCTCTGGGAGAATTGTGAATTTGAATGGCCAAAACATCTGAAGTTCGAAGTCACCAAGGGATTTGGACCATGGATCTCCGGATCCTTCAGGATCCTTATCAACCGTCCGATCTATGAGTTCGAAGTTCCCGCTTCGAGAGGACTGTGAGCTAGAGTGGTTAAAAGTCTCAGAAAGCCGAATTCCCCACTAGCCTATGTGTTAGATGAGGGATAAGCCAGTCATTGGATAGGTTGATGGATAGACCTTCCCTACGAGAGGTAGGAACCTAGAGATGGCACAATCAAGATGAGGCCACGTGGTTTTCAAATGGTCCTCAACTAATGAACGCTGAAGAACTTCGGAAAGGTGCAAGATCTAAACCAAGGGTCGGTTTAGTGCCTAGTAGCAATCGTTAGAAATCTATGGGTAAGAGGAAGAGAATAAATCATCTCGGAGGGATGATTTGAGATGAGATAGTTAAGAAAAAGACAAAATTATGATGCCCCGCCCCTTAAAAGAGTAGTTAGGATCCGTGTGTGTTACAAATTGGTATTAGAGCATGGTTACAACACTTGGCCTGCTTGGGCTCATGCACGAGTCGTATGAAAATATTTCTGGAGGAAATTAAGGGGCAACACCGTATCGTACCACATTCCTAAGAGGCATAGAAAACCTCTACTGAAGAGAGGAATGAGATTCCTTATTGTTGATAGATGTTTTGGAAATTGGCACTGCATGTTTCTAATGTCCCCAAATAAAGAATTTGACTTCACTGTGAAATCATACATGCTATTGTACAATCATAAGATTTAGTTACCAAGGCTAAAGATGGGCCTGTGGAGAATGTTACTGCCAAGCATAAATCATCTGCATAAGTTCCTTGAGTAGAAGGATGCATATTTGAAATACAGTTGGGATTTTACCCCAACGATATTGAATCATGCTAGTCTATAACAAGGGAAGCCTAACATTTCTTGGGAAATGATAACCTATCCTATAGGAATGGGATTATGCAGAAGAACACTCATATTTAAATTAAAATAGCAATGTGAATGGATGGACAGGATTCGTAGCAGTAATGATTACTGCTTTAATGAAGGGATAAACCTAGTATAGGTGTATAACTCCTCACGATTAGAGGAATGAGTCTGGTGACCCCTCCTGAAAAGGGAGTGCATGCGTAGCTCTCGGGTTTCAAAGTGGACAAAGAAACAAATTTTGTTTCTGTGTACAAGAATTGTTGGACATGGTTTTTCTAATCAAGTTGATAAATAGAGCTGCAAAAATATAGAGTGATTGAGTGAGAAATCACCACAACCTCCCTTGCTTGGTGGATAGGAACTAATCTGCTAGAATTCTTGTGGGAGGAGGAGAATGGCCTCCATCCCTGACTGTGATGAACATAAGAAAGAATTCTAGATGTAATGGTCAAGACCGATCTTGACCTAAAGATACTCTGGATTTTTGAACTAGGATACTTAGTAAGTAACATAATTCGAAATTGCATTTGGGCCTTAAGGGAATAGTCCAAATGGTAATAGACATCATTGTTAAAATTAAGATAGAATGGTTGACTAAATGTTGATCCTGAATGTGGTAAACAAAGTGTTGGGGCACTTCTAGAAGCCCAATAAGTCAGATTGACATCCGATAGTGGATGGTAGCCATATAAATATAGTTGGAAGCTAAATTGGTTGATTTTGTTACCTTGGGCATGGTTAAAATTGCCCAGATTGTATTTATAAGTTGGGTAATGTCCCAAGGAGGTTGAGGCAAGATTGTTTTCTTGCTAGTTGTTATCACATAGAAAGGGAACATAGTTATGACTATCTCTGATTCAACTTCCATGTGGATGTCACGTGAATGACTGCAAGCTCACAACTGAGAGGGAAGCTCAGTGTTGTGTGTCCCTATGAGGCTTTTCATAAGAATGACAACAATATCCTTGGAGGAGGATCTGTAAGTCTGATAGGTCCATGTGTAAATGATGCACATGCATGATGTAAGGATGTATGTATACTAAAGGCACATCATGGCTGACTTGATGAGTGATATGTAAGGCAAAGAATTTCTCTTGTCCAAATTAAATGAATACCATGGATGCATGGCTGACTCCATTATGAAGATTCATGAAATTTCTGTTCCAAATGATAGCTTGAGGGGAATGTATTCCATTTCCTTAGGGAATACTAATGTAATTAGATGAAAGGGTAAATGAGCAAAGATGCTCTATTGTCATGATAATAGGCAAATGATTATGCCTTTGAGAATTATATGAGAAGGATTGTGATCAATCCTGAGTGATTGATCTTAAAGGTAAAGATGTATGTGGGCTGTGAGACATACCTATGACAACTACATGCAAGCTTAGGATTATGAATATGGCTAAGTACATCATGGATGTAAGTTAACAAAAACTAGAATATGTGTGGATACATAATCTGGATGCATGTCATAAATGCATGTCTATGTTCCTTAAATAATGCTTAGTAACAAGTTGAAGCTAATTCAAGGTTGAGGCCATCACATATAGTGATGGATATGCGATGAGGAAGTTGCATGCTGAAGGAGTTCCCTGTGAAGAAACTGTGTAAGGACTCCGTCAGAAGAACAAAGTCACGACCCTAATGATTGCTGAAGGTTGGGCAATGGGCTGCAAAACCTACCTATATAAGAATCCTGAATTTCGTTTTTAAAACAAAATGTGTAGGTGGAAGACTAACAACTGAATGTTAACCACTCTGAGAACCGAATGATAATGTGCAGGATGCACAGGTTCATGACCCACTATGAACAAAAATCTTTCTATTAAAACATGTTGTTGTATCCAAAAAGGGTTAGAGTGAGGCCTAACCAAGGTTGCTCAAGAAAAGGTAGTAAGGCCTTAGAAATAACTTAGCTGGGTTGAAAAGCCCCAGGCCGTGTAGAAAGAATTGGAAGAAGGGGAGAGCCTATAATTCATTTCTTGCTATGTGTTATGTTTCCTCTGGAATGATCAGCCTATAGAAGGAAGCATGGTCCTGCTGTAAGAGTGAATGAAAATGAATAATCCATGTGGTGAAGAGGTTGGATAAATTCCAACACACCATGGCCAAGAACCTGCCATAAAGTGTGAAAAACTTGAAATCAATGCAAGAGTGAATTGGGTATGAATGTGGCCATGAATACTGTCACATTTGTTAAATCCTTTGAAATGTTGAATTACGTTTTGAAAGGTTTGGTATGTTGAAATGAGGCATAGACAAGGAATGGGATTCCCTTTTCATGTTTACGTAGACGTAATGAACTGTTAGTATGCATGGTTTTGAATATATATATATATATATATAGACACACACACACACACACACACATGGATGCATGAGAGACTAACAATTTGTTTAGCTGTGTAAATAATGAATTGCAGGAGGAAAAGGGTCTTGGATATGGCAGTGTTGTAAGCCCATACGGAAGACCAATTGCCTGTTGAGACAAACTGCAAGGAATGGTATTTCCTTTTTTTAGAAAGTAAATTTGATTGTTAGTATGCACAATTCTAAAATTGTTGGTGAGCCACTGCAAGTATGCGACGAAAATATAATGTGCATGGGAACTAACAATTGGTTTAGCTGAGGAGTGAATTACAGGAAGAAAGAGCCTTGGCTATGACAGTACTGTAAGCCCATAAGGAAGGCCAATTTCCTGCTGAGATAAATTGCTATGGGAAGGAAAGTCCCATGCTTGTGAATCTGTTCCTTGTGTGGAACAAATATGGAAAAACAAAATGTGGAATTGGAAATCCATAGGTGATAGATTTACAATAAAATTTTGAATTTAGAATTTATGATGATGTCTCATGAATTTCTGTATACCTGGGATATAGGTGAGAAGAAAAGGTTTGTCCAGGGAGGAAAGATGAAGGCTGTCAAGTTGAAAATCCTAAAAGAGGCCATTTTTAAGCCATGAGAACCATGTGGTAAGCCATGATCACCTAGAATATGTTGTGTTGAGGTAACACAAGCTGGAGGGAGTGTTGATATTATGGTAGCTGCGGGAGGTATTTACCTCCACATGTAAACCTAACAAGAATAGAAGATTCTAGGAAGCAAGAGAAACCCTAATGAGTTGGATAATAACCCTAGAAGACTTGTCGGCTCAAGAAGATAATATGTATTAGGTTATTAGCCTTCAAGAGGAGAAGTCGGCCCTAGTAAGTCTGCTAGAACCACTATAAATACAGGGCACTAGTCTCTCATTTGACACATCTCAGCAGTTGCAGAGAGCCAGTTTTGCGCAGTACAGTTGCAGTCTTGTGCGTAGGTTTGGAGGAGAGCTATTGGTGCAGCTGCTGCAACTAACAGTTACGTTTTGGCTTGGACTATCTCTTGGCTAGGGTTTGGACTATCTAATCAGCTCTTATTGGTGCGCTATCCTTGGGGAAAGGTGCACTACCCTTTGTTTGGCTATCTAGCCTAGGGTTTTCTTTCGGAATGATTCTCTGTCAAGGTTAAGGTGCTCGGAGGGTGGCTTTGGCCTATGGTTGGGTGACAAGGGTATTGTCAATGGTAAAACGAGCACACATCTTTCATATTCTAACAGGTTATGGGCCCACAACTCCTTCATTCAGTCTAAACGCTGGAAGGAAACATAGCCACTAGGATATTGAGCTTGCTAAGGATCTGGCGCTAGGATTACTAGCAAAAGCAGCTTCCAAGACACTGCTGCTAGGGTTACTAGCAGGAGCAGTTGCAAAAACCCTAATCCTCTTGTTGAGGCACCTTAAGTGAATGGATTGACCTAATCTCCGGATAGATTAGTGTGATCTAGCCTAGTGCATCTTCTGATACTCTCAGCAAGTCAAGATGTGAAGTTTGAGTTTATGGTCAAATCTAGGGTTTGACCAAGTCAAAGCAGCCATGACTTATTCTATGAAGTCAGAGAACAAGTTAGATGGAGCCTCTAACTTCAGAGTGTGGAAGACAAGGATTGACCTCATCCTTGCCAGGAATAAAGTGTTGGATATCGTGGAAGGAAAGATCGTGAAGCCAGAGTTTGAAGAAGGAAAAGAGAAGGAATTGCAGAATGTTGCAGCTATGGAGAAGTTCAAAGACAGTGATATCAATTCTATGAGTATCATAGTGGAATCTATAAAAGACCACTTGATACCCTACATCTCCCATCTTGACTCATCGAAGAATATGTACGATGCCCTAACAAATCTCTTCTCAGTCAGAAACATTGGACAAGTAACGAGTCTGAAGAATGAGCTCCGTGACATGAAGATGAATGTTGACGACAACATAACATCATACTTTGTGAGAATCTCTCAGTTAAGAGATCAACTACAAGCTATTGAAGAGATCAACTACAAGCTATTGAAGAGATCATCTTAGAGAAGGAGTTGGTAAACATAGTACTCAATGGTCTTCCCAAGATGTGGGATGCATCTACTGCAATCATGAACACAAGAAAGGAGTATCCGACATTTGAAGAACTTTGGACTTGATGTGCTCAAGAAGAATCAAGGATCGGTGCAAAAGAGAAACCCCAAAAGAAGTACGATGATCAAGCCTTCACAACAAGATTCAAGAACTTCAGGAACAAAAGGAAGTCTGGTTCAAGGAGGAAGCCAAATCAAGAGAAAGACATTTCAGAAGTACAATGCTTCAACTGTTGAAAGTATGGTCACTACAAGAATCATTGTCCCGAGCTAAAGAAAAGTAAGGAGAAACATGAAGCATCAATTGCCGAAGAAAAGGAACCTACAAAGAAGACTAAGCAGGATGGAAGATACTTCTTCTTCTAAAGGTAACAAAACTCTTCTTATTTCTTGTACATATCTTGTTTGCATCGTCTCTGTACATATATTGTATATCTATCTCTTGGAAGATAATGTGTTCCAAGAAGAACTATACCTATGGAAGAACAACAAGATAAGAATGGATATCATTAGATAATACACATGAAAGGATGAAATACAAATCATGTGGAAGCTATTGCAAGATAAGCCGAATCAATCATGAAGAGATTTAGAAGAAGCAAAAAGAAGTCAACAATCGAGAGGAAATTGGAAAAAGACTTATGACATTTTGTAGAAGACAACAAGATGGAAGCATTGACTCTGTTAGACAAGAGAGCCAATTATATATTGTAGAAGACAATAAGGATGCAGATGGAAGCGTGGACTCTGTTACACGGAGGGAGCCGATTATATGCACTCATACATGAAGCAAGGATTAGGAGGGAGATAATCCTATGATCCATTGAAGATGATGAAGTATATATCCATGATAGCAGCCATGAAAGACAATACGTATTCTTCAAAGAGAAGCCTTAAAG
>ML824724.1:41888-54669 GCA_009831015.1 Picea engelmannii | reverse complement strand
CTTTCAAATGCACCTTTGATTAGTGCACCTGACTACAATCGCGACTACATCCTCTACGTATCAGCATCAGCTGTATCAGTAGCCGGCGTCCTCGTCCAGCTCGGAGATGACAATCGTGAACATGTCATTTACTACGTTAGTAAGAACCTCTCGAGACCACCCTTGAAGTACAAATACGAAGAGAAACTTTCTCTTGAAGTTGTCCTCGCAGTCCAGAAACTGTGGCATTACATTCTGCTTCGCACCACGAAGGTCGTCGCAGATTCCAACCCTATGCAATATTTGCTCAGTCGTCGACAAGTTAACGGAAAATTCACCCGATGGATCGTTATCCTCCAGGAATACGACCTCGAGTTCTCAACATCTAAGAGTAAGAAGGCCCTCGTTCTCGCCGAACTTGTCACAGCCCTTCCCTCTGACATCACCAGTGCCCCCGTCAATACCGACTTTCCTGACGAACATCTCTTTTACATCGCTTCCTATGATCCTTGGTATGGCAACCTTCTCGTCTACCTACGAACTCAAAAGTTCGGTAACCATCTATCACGAGATGATCGTCAGCGTATTCGTCGTCAGGCACCCCGCTATCTCCTCATCGGAGACATCCTATATCGGCGGGGCGTCGACACAATTCTTCGTCGTTGCCTGACTATTGACGAGGCCGACAGAGTCTTAAACGATTTCCACAGCGGCGCTTGTGGGGGCCATCTTTCGGGTATATCCACGGCTCAAAAGATTATCCGAGCCGGTTACTTTTGGCCTACCTTATTTCACGATTGCATTCATGCTGTGAAATGATGTGAGCAATGTCAGCTCTATGCCAACAAAGCCCGAGCTCCCCTGGCCCTTCTTCACCCTATCATTACTACTGGCCCTTTTTGTAAATGGGGCATCAACTTTATGACTTGTAATCCCCCCTCCAGCAATGGTCACAAATACATTGTTGTCGCCGTTGATTACTTCACCAAATGGGCCGAAGCTATGCCCACTTTCAACAACACCGCTGACATGGCAACGCGTTTTTTCTTTAATCATGTCATATCCCGTTTTGGAGTCCCACTCCAACTTGTTTCCGATCATGGGAAAGACTTCGAGAATGAGATCTACGTCGAACTCTCATCTCGGTTAGGCTTCTCTCACGAGTTTGCCTCACCATATTACCCTCAGTCAAATGGACAGGTCGAGGTAGTGAACAAAGTCCTCAAGACCATATTACAGCGCACAGTTAATAAACATAAAACCAATTGGCATCATATGTTATTTTCCGCGCTATGGGATTATCGAACTGCAGTAAAGACCGCTACAGGTTTCACGCCATTTCATTTATTCCATGGGGTCGAGGCAACTCTTCCCATCGAGTGCGAAATTCCCACCCTACGCACCGCAATTGAGCTTTTACTTGACACTGCTCCAATGGAGAAGTGCTTGCTGAACTTGGAGTCTCTGGATGAAGATCGTCGATCTTCCTTATAGAACAACGAGGCAACTAAAAAACGATCCAAGGCTACCTTTGATCACCATGTCAACCTTCGTTCATTCCGAGAAGGCGACCTCGTCTTGGCCTATGATATCGCTCATGATACCTTTGGCCACGGCAAATTCGAATCACTTTGGCATGGCCCTTACATCATCCAACATTGCCTCACCAAAGGCGCATACATCCTGGCCTCCCCCGAAGGCCTCTCGCTCAAGGAACCCGTCAATGGGTTATACCTCAAGAAATTTTATGCTTAGAAGTAGTCATTCTACTTTAGGTTATTATTTCTTCTTTTTTAGTGTTTTTAATCTTTTTTCTCCTACCCTCTCGTCTAAACTATCCTTTGTGTTATTGACAGATGCTTCCTTCACCAGCCTACCACATTGGTTACGATGACGGCGCCAGCCGTTGGACACAAAATCTCGCTTCGGCAGCTTGGGCTTTATATACCCCCTCACATGAAATGCTACATTCAAGCAGCATCTGTTTGGGACCAGCAACCAACAACCAAGCCGAATACACTGCGGTCATTGGCCTCTTGGCCGACGCCCAGCGTCATCATATTCGCCACCTTAGCGTCTTCCTTGACTCTCAACTAGTCGTTCTCCAGCTCAACAATGTTTACCGTGTACGCGATCCGTGCCTCTTTCGCAAATACCTGCAGGTTAGATTATTATCTCGACATTTTGATTCCATTACATTTACACATATTCCAAGACAATTGAATCAAACAACAGATGAAATAGCTAACATGGTGTTAGATTGGCATATATCACATCAAGCTACACATACATAACACATCTCATACATCCTGTCACAGCATATAGATAGAATAGACATCATCATCATTAACAAAAAACATATGTAAACGACATCAGGATCTCAAAAAATATGTATACTCATATATATATATATCAAGGCCTATCAGGCCATCCGAATGTTTACATACAAAAATACATGTGCCCGCAGGCCAGTGCCGCACCTCGGTACAAAAATCGGCTCACCAGCCTATATACAATCCAAAAAGTACACATCATACATCAGGGTGCCTCTATCGCACCCCCACCTACTCCTCCCTCAGGAGGAGGTGGTGGCCCACCCCCACCTGCCCCAGGCGGTGGTGGAGGACCACCCATCGGACCCTCCTGCCCCAGCGGCAGGCATCCACTAGTCATCGCGGCAAGCACAACTGCTCGTCGCACTATACCCCGCCATGGTGGCGGTACTCCTATACACTGCTCTAGGAACCCCTCGTCCTGGATGCGTATCCACATGCCCTCAGGCACGTCCTATAACACCGTCTCCAGACGACGGCGTATATCATCAAAATCAAATCCGGCCGCCGCTGGAGGAGCGTGTGATGGCCCCGCACCAAGGTCATCGAACCGGGCTCTGCTGGTCGCCCCGCGGCCTCATCCCGCCAACGTCTCTCTCCATGCGGCAGTCTCTCTAGCTCTCGCTGAACCAGCGCTCTATGCATCTCCACCTCGCGCCCGCGAGGTGCCACATCTGCACATGCACCAAACAACAAACAAAAGATCGTATCAGCATCTATATCACATACATATAAACTGATATCTCAAACGATAACATAAATCAAAAACATACACAATACTCAACATACCTCGATGGTCAAAAGCCTCCCCAAGAGGCAGCACCATGTCTGGGTCTCCCCGGAAGTCAACCCCAGCATAGGGGTACTGCAGTATCACCTGCAGCATCTGCCGCCATATCTGTGCCGCCTGAGCTGAAAAATAATGGCCACCTTCGCCAACACCATGGCGAACCAAAACTGTAGACCACTGCCTCAAGCGCGGCTCTCGTGCCCCTGGTGCCTCTAGTAGAACCCTCGGACGCAGCATCGGCACCCTCTCCAAAAACCAGGCTACCAGGATCGAGCCAAATGCAAACTCCCCGGCACCTGTGGACCGACAACGATCCAACTGCGCGATCATTCGCGCATGCAGAGTCAACCCCCATGTGAACCGCTCACGGCCCACCACCACCCTCTCCAGCACCAACAGCTGGCCACCACTAATCCGTTGGGTCGCCAGTGACCCGTATACACGTACGATCATCGTCGTTATGCAACGATGAGTCAGGGAGTCTATAGCGCTCATGCTCACCATCGTCCCTGACATAAAGTCCGGGCCTGAGGAGTATCGTGCGCCAATCGTGGCTAGGGGTGTATCCCTCAGCAGCATGGGCTCTGCCGGTAGAGGCGTTCCCCGGAAGGGGAGCCCAGTCAAAAAATATACGTCCTCCACCGCAGTGAAGGGGATCTTCTCTCCTCGCACGAGGAAGCAGTGCAGCTCCGGACTCCACATCTGGAGAAGGAACTGAAGTAAATACTCCTGGGTCTGTATCAACGGACACTCAAAAAACTTTAGCAACCCACAGGTTGCTAAAGTCACTCGCACCTCAGGCCCCGCATTGGCCACAGCCTCTCGCAACTGAGACCAATCTCGCTCTCTCCATCGAACAGCCATAGTCACTGCTAGCCACCTGCACACAACACAAAGTCCTATATCAGCGTATGCAACCATCAAATGCATCAAAAAGACTCATTTTTCACCCTTCAACCTTGCCCCCTAGGCGCGGTTTTATCACCCACAAGCGCGCACACATGCGCGCCTGCTCACTACACAGGCGCGCACGTATGCGCGCCTATCCACTGCACAGGTGCACACTGATGCGCACCTATTTTCATCACAGGCGCGCTCGTGAGTGCGCCTGTCCACCATACAGGCACACTCTAGTGCGCGCCTGTCAAACCCACAGGCGCTCACTAATGCACGCCTGTTCACAACACAGGCGTGCCTTAAATTACCCTACCCGCGCACCCATGCGCTCATATTCAGTGGACAGGCGCGCAAGTGTGCATGCCTTCCACTGAATCGCCCGTGCATGTCGGCCCACATCCTATAAAAAATCTCCTCAAACCCCCTGTACGGCCCCCCATACCTACCCTGCCCAAAAATTGAAAGCCTATTTCTATGCAGGATTATCAGAGCACTAACCTGACACTCGCAGAACGCCGATTGGATGCCTCGTCCTCCCCGAATCTCTCAATCTCCTCTGAAATTTGCTCGTCCAGTCACTGTAGTAGCAGGTACAAATGAGGTGGCAATGTGGGCCCGACAACTATATATAGGCCTTTTGCCAAACTTCCACTCACCATTCCGGGAGCCCAAGGTGTCCATTTTTCAAACCGTCTTCAGCCACGGGATCAGCGTCCCACCACCTACATCATAGTTGTCCCTGGGTCACTTTTCATCCTGAGCCCCTGGGGCACCTTTTTTCATATCATGGTCAGGTACGCACGCGCATTGTCACATTTGTCAAATACATGCTCATATCTTTGATTCTCTTCAGATATTGTTCACTTTGGGTATTTGGTTGTTATGTGCGCAGGTACTTGCTCATCGGTCATCAACATCATCCCTTCAGGTATATATTTAGCACTGGCATGTAGTCTCTCCCGCTGTATTGCATTTACATTTCCAGTCACACCCGCTGATATTGACCTTTAGGATCCTCATTCCCGGCTCTGCAGTACCTACACCTCCATTTTGCATCTTCGGTGCTGTAACCTGGTAGCATTCTCACCCACATGAGTTGTCCCATTCATAGCACCTATTGGCACTTTTTGACACTCATGCTATTCTTCATTACCCTTTAGGGATGGGAGTCTCGATAGTCTTTCATCATGTCATGAATCAACCACATACTCCTTCTCCTCATTTTTTCTAGCTTCCCATATGGACTCCCAGATCATCTCTTTATGGTTCTATTCTTTTTACCTGTACCTCTGCAGGATCATGAACCCTCCATTTCATCCACCATCAGTTTACCCATCTACAAACCTATATTCATTTCACCTACCTCATACAGAAACTCACCAATGGGGCCCCCACCCTTCATCTATTTTCCAAGAAATTTCTGCCCTCCCTGGGGCACTCATTTCACACTAGGGCACCCGTTTCTGTATTTGTACATTTTTCCCACATTATTCATTATTTATTGTACAAACACCTTTATATTCGGTCATTACATTTTCTTTTGTCGTCACCGTTGGCGACTTGCTTCCTTTTTTTGGCCAAATGCAACCCATGTCACCCTTGGTTGGAGCATTGCTTCTCATTTCCCCTTGCCGGCATCGTCCATATCTTCAGAGCACTATACAAGTCATTTACCTCTACCCTCTGAATTTGTTCACCTTGTCCCGCCTCTGGCACAACTTATCACTAGTCTTGTCATCCCCCTGACACTCGACCTTGTTACACGGTTGCGGCCACTTCCCATCTCATCCATCCTCCAACCAAGGGCAGTCTTGAGTCTTCCCACTTCTTGACTTCGTCCATGTACCTCTGCCAATTCCTCACCTCAGTAGAATCCATGAAGCCCTTTGCTTCTAGGAGTCGTGTCCCCCTTTTGTCGACATCAGCACTATTTTCTAGAAGGGCGACAGTATCTTGACTCTCATTCTCTATTCAATGAGAAATCTCGGACGGCACAGGGTGAAACACCATTGCTCCCTGTTGTCGTTGGCCCGCATAACATTCGACGCCAACACTTTCTCATGTTATGGTGGGTCTTACTTTGCGACTATTGCAGTTCTTTTTATCATTTGCCGAAGACCTCTGAACCTAGTCGGGCCATCAATGCCGACCTCATCGTCACTGTTTATTACCGCGATCATTGCCTATTGTTCAGAGTATATTCCTTTGTAGAATCGTCTCCTGCCTTTATTCTTACCGCCCCCGAGGGCGCTACAGTTATCTACACCAACACTTCCGTCATCTTTTTTCAGAGTTACATAACACGAGCATGGGGCATGCCCACCTCGTTTGTACACAGTTGTATATTGTTACACACCTTATGGAAGGTCGGGTTCTACCGGTTCCTTTCTTCTCCAACGGATCGCTCTGAACGGTCTCACTATTGCTCTCTCTTACAACAACATTCTCAATAAAAGAAACATTGATGGATTTCGGCTATACGTATGCTCCTAACCTCATCCATCAGGGGGCATCTGTTATCACTGAAATTTCGTCCACACATGGCGAAAAGAACTTAGCATCGTCAAACAGGAATGAAGTCATTCATGGCACTGAATTAATTTCACAGCATTGCAAAAGGGTCAAAAACTATACAAAGTAACCAAAAATTGAAGGGCGCTTTATAGAAGTTGGGTGTGCGCGCATATGCGTGGAACAGGAATGTACAATGCGTGCATGCGTGCATGATGCGCGGATGTTGGCGCAAAAACCCGCGCACCTGCTAAACGACGCATTTATGGAATTGGTTGGCCTCCCAACCACTTACGGATCAGCTCCCAAGCCGATTTGACTCCCAAATCTGAGCTGAATCCGCATGGTAGGTTGGTCAAAGACCTAATTATGCCCTAAAGAGCCCCTTTTCACACCTCAAAGGAGTTACATAATCACCCAATGCTATGCTATAAAAATCCATGAGGAAACATCATTTTCTCAAGGAATTTCATGTAATGTTATGCTGCTTAGATTGTTTTAAGGACTCACTCCTTGACAATAACACATTGGCACCATTTCATAGAGCCATTCACCTCTCCATTGAGTGAATGTGCTTGGATTTCTTTCACCATCATTCTCATTTTCTCATTGTAAGGAGAGCAAGTTTGTGAGGGCCTCAAGAGCCTTCCATTGGAGAAAGAAGGGACTCATAGTCCCCTTCCTTCATTGTGCTTTCATTTCATCAATTGATCAGCCTAAAAACATTGGTGATATTGGTCTTTTTGTGTTTTTATTTCTTTATCCATATGCTCATAGTTTTAGTTTGTTTTAATTTAATTCTTGCTTATAGTTTTGTTGTTCTTTTCCTAACCCTTTCCTCTACAGCTGTCATGCTCAGCAAGACCCAACTGGGCATGTAAGCACCTTTTATTTGCTCACCAAGTGACGAATTGGGTGCAAACACTATCCATCTCACCAACATGGAAATATATGTAAAATGAATATGATCTTAGCTCTTTGGGTGACAACAAATACTCAACCCATCAAGTCATAAGTCCAGTCAACCCAAATACAAATGACTTCCACTACCTGAAAGTCAAGTCAAGGAAATAAGCCAGAAGGAATACAAGTTGAGTCGGAATCCAAGCAAGTTGATCAATTCGAATTGACCCAAGTCGAGTTGAACCAAGTCAAAAAAAATCGATCATATGGAAACCCAGTCGAACCGTGGGCAGATTGGGTCGACTAGGGAGGATTTTCAGTCGAATGAGGAAAGGAATTCAACCAAGAAATAACCTGGTTGGAGATTGGTCGACTTGAGATTAAAATAAATAATTAAAATGTGAATTTAGTGGCCAGCACTGAATGGAAACCTTCTGAAAATTGGAATTGGTGACCAGAAGGCTGAGAAGAAAGTATGAGGGAGAATTTAATCATCAATGATGTAAGAAAACGTTTTGGGATGAATTTTGGTGACCCGTGACGCACAAAAAACGTATGGAAGTCAATTGTGTCATTCACCAATAGGGAAAATGTTTCAGAAGTTGGTTTGGCATTTGAAGATAAAGGAAAATGTTTTGGGGCTAATTTGGTAGCTGACGAATGGGAAAAACTATGTATATGGTCTATGGGTAGCTTATAAACACCCTGACAATATCAGACTTAAATGTATATGCCATTTATGATTTGTGGGAAAAGGAAAATTCCCAGCAAAGTCGAGAATGTTCCCAACGACTCAAAAAATGAAATTAGAAACCCCCAATGAAATAACAACGGCTCGAGAAGGATGGTTGTCAATTCCCAACTCAAAATCAATGCACGGATATGGTTAAAGACTTGTTAGGATGGATTATGAACCCATAACGACCATATTCATATAAAATGAGCTCAAGTCCAAACTAGTAAGAAATTATATTTTCTAAATAAAATGTAGACAACCATTAAGTTACAGTGCACACATTAACCATTCGTAAACAAATATAAACCACAACAAGCATCACATGCATAAACTTAGAATTTACCCTGGAAACCCAAATGAGAAAACCAATATTCTTTTGGTTTCGGCCAAGCTCTTTATTATTCAGCAATGGGAAAGTTACGGGCTCTCTAGTTCATCTCTATGCTCCTCAGTGTCATATGGGTAGCCTCTCTACATCATTCACATCCAAAGCACCCATTTCTCATAGTGGGGATACATGATATATAATTTTGAGTTGACTAGGAGGATAGTTGGAAGGTCAAGCATGCCCAATGCTTCAGCTTCTCTCCAGTCTGATTCTCCTTCTTTTGTTTGTTTGTTTGTCTTTTATCCTACATGGAAAATGTTTAATGAATACAATAATACATTGCCCATATTTACATACATTACATACGAAATTGGATGTCAATCATGATGGCATGGGGCCCTTCATGCCAACAAGTCGACCTCCTTCATCATCCATAGCCTTAAATTTGCATGTGTTGAGCATATTAGGGTCATGTGCCGATATCCAATTGTTCTTGTCAGATCTAATTCGGATCATCTATACCCTCCCTTAACTATTTTCCTAAGTTCTCATTCCCTCTTATCACTCCATAGTCCTCACTCTCTCGGTGACATACTCCATTTCCCCCTTCCACGCTTCAATGCCTCCTACCCCATGGCACCATACTCCATTCCCCTTTATCACTCCAATACCCCTCACCCTTGCGGTGCCTCCATACTCACTACCCACCACACTCTCCCATCTCGTTGACCTACACTCTCCCATCTCACGGACCTGATCTCTAACCCTGCCATACTCCATCTCCCCTCTCATCCTCCCATACTCTCCATACTTCAATTATTTTCCAAAGTCTAATTCTCATTCAATATTTAATCAATCACATCAAGACGCATGGCAGTCTATTACACTCGCCCTCCCATATTCTCCATACTTAACTTATTTTCCAAATTCTATTTCTCATTCAATATTTAACCAATCACATCAAGACACATGGAAACCTATTACACTAAGACACATGGAAGATGTGGTAACAAATCATACTGAGACATGTGGAAACCCATAGCACTGAGACACATGGGTGTTGATTGGTCGATGACTTGGCGTTGACTGGGCGATGACTTCATGCTGATTGGGCGATAAATGGGCAGTGACTGGGTGACCAAAATTTTACTAAGTTATGAAATTTTCTAAGGCACGACCTCCATAAGCTCCTTTTTTTCACATAAGTGATACGAAAACCTTTACATTATAAACACTAAATTCTACACCACCACAATGCATGTGGAACTAAAGAAAGGTGGAGTTAAATCAAAGGTGAAGATTGATCCATAAGCTAGATCGACGACTGTTGAGCAACGATCTTCTCGAGCCCATAACTCAATATCCAGACGTCCGTTTTGGGAAAAACATACCTCATTTGAAAGGTAATTCAATGAGGAAGACAATGGTACATGTTGCAAGGGCTGAATTTGGCCATAATTCTTCCAAAAATTAAAATATCGATCGGCTTTGTTTTCTTGACTTGTTCAGAAATTTGTTTGGAACCTCAACTTCCCGAGGCTATAAGTTGAGATATAGAACTCCAAATTTCTCTCAAGAGGACTCGTTGAAAATATGGAATGATGAATATTACTCTTAGAATGGTTTCCATGGATGAGAGGTCAACTATCATGCTCAGAAAAAATAAAACATAGTCCACTTTTTTCAAGACAACCAGTTTTAAATTTTGGAAATAAAAGTTTATTAAATAAATTTTATAAAAGGTTGAATTGGGTCCCACTTTGAGGAACGAATTTCAATGAATTAAGACCATTAATAAGAATTTAATAAATTATTAATTCCAAAAATAAGATGCACATGGAAACTCATAGAAGAACAGAAACCCTAACTACTTCAAAAAAGCATTGGGGGCAGATTTAAAAAGAGAGCATATCTAACTTGATATATTCCCTTAGGATTAACTCAAAAAAGTCATATATTGGCACTTGAGCAAACATTAAGCAACAATATGCAAGGATAATTAGTATGATTTCTTATCAACCCAGCTTCTATGCTCCTCTACAACCATCCACCTCTCTCATTTCTCAGGATCACAATCTTCTCTTATGGGTGTATAGCATATGGTACATTGTGCATTTCTCTTAGCACTGTATTTTTCAGCTCATCAGAATTTGGCACATATACTTTCCCTTTGTACATGAGGATTCCATCCTCTATTTAAATTTATGTTGTAAATTTCCTTCTTGTAATGTTTCTTTTATCTGCAAATAGTGTTAATATGAGTTTGAAGCCTCTAAAATTTTGTCCTTTAAATTTGTGTTGTACATGATAATGGTTACACCATGCATCTCATGTTCTCTTATGTTGAGTGCATCATCCACCTAATTTTATTTTCCTTTGATATGTTTAATTTCAAAGTCATATTCATTAAGAAATTTGATCCATCTGGTTTTCTTTTAGATAAACACGATCGTGGAGAAATAAAATAAAACATAGAAAATACACAATACAATAGAGACATAGATATAGGTGGTTCACCTAGTGTGGGCTACGCCCACCAGATAAATTTCTAGGTCCTTCCTTTTTATTATCCAACAAAATGAAGGGATACAATGTACAACACACACGTTGTAACTTCCTCTTATTTGTCTCACAGTCTCCTCTCTTAGAATACAATATTCACACATGTACAAAGTCATAATAAAATTCCCTCATAAAAGAGGGTTTCCTTCTAGGAAAAAAGATCCTAACATAACTTCTACCATCATATATGCGACCTTATAATGAACAGTTCAGATTGACTACGAAATTACAATATTTTACAAGGCAATTTTCCCAAAACACATTTCGCTCGGGGGCTCATTGGCTCCCATGCCCCCCCATCCAGGGGGTAGGTCCCCCCCAGACCCCCTTCATTCGAGGGCCAACCCCTGAGCCCCCAACATAAGGGGGCTAGGCATACCTGCATATAAATCAATCAGATAATCAGGCTCCACAACAAACATTTTCTTGACATTTAATGTAGAATGTCCAAACAAATGTGACACATAAGTACATGATTTCATCAAATTAACTCATTTTCCCCAAAATGGGTGTTGTGAGAAATCTTACCATGTGGATAATTTAAGCTCCCCTTTGGAACAAGACCCCTTCTTTGGTCCAAAGATAGAAGTAAACAAATGGTTTGTACTTTTCCTTTAAACTTAACTCAACCAATCAAGCAAGAGAGAAGAATAATGTGGCATACCTTATTGTGATGTTCATCCTCGCTTCTCCAATCCTTGGGCTTGATCTCCAACCTCCTTAACATAAATGAAGTCATGTAAAGACCAGCAAAGAAACTCTTCCTCCTACTTTATATTATTAAGTAAATCATTTCTATCTACGAAGATTGAAACGAAAATAGACAAGCAAATGTAGAACATATGAAATTTCAGGCATCAGGAAAGTTTAAGAGAGTGTGTTTTTAAAGTGTTTTTTATGTTGGACAACTGAGAGGGGGGGGTGAATCAGTTGTTACCGTGCTTAAACAATTATGCTTCTTTTAAACTCTTTGCTGAAACACTAAATGATGATCACAATAATCCATGGAAATAAACAATGGCACATTCAGCATCAGTCACATATATGAGAAAGACAGAGACATATATTTCCTGAGGAAACCCATACAGGCTAAAAACCTTTTTTTCTTTATATGATAAGTAATAGTTACATTCTTTACATTATCATGCATATGAGCACCAACTCATAATGAGGCTACAACCTTTGTTTTGCAAGCTGCAACTTGCTGAGAGCACCAACTCTCTGTTTTCTCTAGCACCCACTAGAAGGAAGCACCAAATCCCTGGTTTCTCTAGCACCAACTAGAAGGAAGCACCAACTCCCTAGTTTCTCTAGCACCAACTCCCTGAGTGTTTCCAGCACCAACTGGATAGAAGCACCAACTTCCAATCATACAGGCACCAACCTGTATAACAGAGAACAAGAGTTCTCCCTTGCACCACCCTGCCACCCTGGTTTCTCTGGCTGCAACCAGATGGAAGCTACAACTCCCTGTGTTCAAGCACCCATTTGAACCTCTGAGGACAACAGTCCTCCCGAGCACCTCCCAACCTCCCTAAAATATAAATCTTTGTTACTACAACTCATTACAGCGAAATAAAGTTATTCAATGGCTTATTGGCCTTGTCGTTGTTCTGTTACACTGCTCTGCCCTGTCTGCATCAGTGTCTTCTGCACACACCTTGCACTTTCTGTTCTTCTCCATTTATACTCTCTGCACCATGTCCCTTCAATGCAACCTTCCTCTGCTGTGTATTTCTACT
>ML824724.1:15412-35551 GCA_009831015.1 Picea engelmannii | reverse complement strand
TCCTCAGCCTCTCTGGCAGTTTGAGACTCTTCGTCTTCTCTGTGACAATCAAACTCACTTTCTCTGTTTCAGTTACAGGCCTCAATGCCCATCCATTTGTCAATCCCTTCTAAGAATAGTCTTCCTTCACCGGACGAAGCTTGAAGACTCTTCATCTCCTCTGGTGATCACACAGCGGTCTCTTCGACTTCTCTAGTAGACGTAATCAATGGTTTCTGGCAGTCTCACTGCGTCGTGCCTTAGTAGCCCTCCGATCTTGTTTAAATTCATCTACAACGTTGGATATGCGGCGAGCAAATCTAGACGTTCAGTATCTATGCTCCCAGATCTACGGTCAGGATTCGATTCCGGAGCCCCCTTGCCATTCTATCTTTAAGCGGAGGGGGGGGTCCGGAATTGGGCGCGCATCTCTCGAGCGGTCAGGATTGAAGTGTCCAGATCAATGACTCTCATGCGATTCCGGACCCCCCTTGCCTTTCTGTCTTTAATATGGGGGGGGTCCGGAATGGTGGAGTATTGACGAAGGGCCCCACTCCTATCGTGTCACCTTCTGTGTCGTTCTCCACCTGACCGTGTGACAAGGCTCGGCTCCTCCTTGTCTTCTGACATCTGTCCATCTCTCGCTGATGTGACCAAGGGCTGTGACCACAGCCTTATGCATAAGTTTCTTTCGCGATTTCGCATTTCGCGAGTCTGGAGATGAGGCATCTCGACTCTCCAAGTCGCGATCCCCGATACCCCGAAACTGCGTGGGATCAACGGTCCCGATTAACGCTTGGTCTGACGGCTCAGATCATTTCGCGATTTCACATATCGCGATTTTGACATTCCTGTGGTGAATGTTCTTGTCACTTTCGAATCCCGATCCACAAAACCCCGTGAAGAAGTCAGATCAACAGTCCAGATCACTTCTTGATCTGACGGTTGCGATGGAATCGCGATTTCGCATATCGCGAAATCGGCATTCTTGATGCATTGGGTTCTTTGCTTCTCCAAGTCGCGATCCCCGAAACTCTGATACGAGCCATAATCAACGGTCTAGATTCATTCTCGATTCAATGGTTGTGATTGCATCGCGACATCGCATATCACGCAATCGGGGTTCTTGAGGTCAAGTGATTTTGTCATTTCAAAGTCCCGATCCCCGATACTCCATGGAGAGGATCAACGGTCCAGATCTCATTTTCGATTCAATGGCTGGGATTGAATCGCGATATCGCATATTGCGAAATCAGGGTTCTTGATGTCAAGTGTTCTTGTCACTTCAAAGTCCCGATCCTCGATACTGACTGAAATTAACGGTCCAAATCAAAGTTTGATCTAATGGCTCAGATTTCATCGCAATTTTGCATATTGTGATTGCGCCCACTTCTCCTTGCACCTTAAAGACCATGCAGGTTCTCCTCGATCCAACGGTGGTCAGACCTTGCGCTCGGATCTGACGGATGAGACCTGTCCTTCTCTTTAGCGCGCTCTTCTTGTCTATATTTAGATCTGACGGCCCTCGTTCTGTCAGGATTTCACCTTGGATTTTCCCGATGGTAAACCTTGTGCAGCTCCTTTCCGATCTGACGGCTGACGGGATTTCTGAATGAGATCCAACGACTGTGGATCTCTTTCTTCCTTCTCTTCTACGAACTCCTGTAGCTTGAGCTTTGCTGCGTGCATTCTCCTCGACATTGTTCCTCCTGATCTTTCTCTTCTGAATCCCCAAGGGAATCTTGGACTTCTGCGCCTCTGCAAAGTGTTCACATGCACACTCTGATCCTTCCATATTCACTGTTGTACTTAATCCATCATCACTATTGTAATTTCCATCAATGACAAGTCTACGCTGCCTGTAAAACATGCCAACAATCCTTTGTACATTCTTCCTATACCCATGCCATCTTCATTGTTGTACTTTCCATCAATGACAAGCATATGCTACCTGTTAAACATTTCCAACATTTTCTCCCTTAGTTATATGAGAAAAATTCCTTAATGAAAATAACAGTATGGCAACGCAGAGGCCATATTTCGTATCTGAGCTGAAATTGCAATATCGAGTGGTATGAGAGGAAAATACAAAATTGTAAAACAAAGCAAGGCATCAATTACTGAAGAGTCCCACCTTGTTGCAGTAGAAGAAAAGAGATAGTGTAACCTTGAATAAAGTATAAAATGTAGGAATCTACACAGCAAGAAGGTCTTGATTTACTCACAGTAAACGCAGAGGAAAAGATGCTTACTTAATAAATTATCGATACATTAAGATTATAGTAGTTGTTGTACTAAATTGAAATCAAACATTTATCAATGAATACATAAAGAAATGTTGAGAAATGGAAAACAAAAGAAACACATAACCCAGATTGAACAAAACTTGGAATCTTTGTCTGCACTTGTATTAATACTCTATAAGGAGATTTTTCTCTATCACAATCGGCAAGAAGTGGCCCTCAATAGATATTTAATGTATTTATACAAAATTGTCACATCCCCAAATGGTTGGACTTCTCATAATTAAAAAATAGTAAATATTTTTGAATAAGATTACAACATGTAAAAACTGAAAAATTCCATTAACCTTCTCCTCTGTCTCTTCGTCTGTTGGCAGAGACGTTTCTTCTCCTTATCCTTTATCCTGGAGGCAGCTGGCATCCGATCTTCACCTGTATGAGTAGAATGTGCATTTTTTTTTACGTGTTTCCATATGTGCTTGCTTTCCCATATTCGACACATTGGATGCATCTACTTACTAACTTTACCACCAACCTAGAAGGTTCAGTTGCTTCATTTTCCTCAAAAGTGTATAGCTTCCTTTCTACCTGAGGCAACTTTTCCTGTATATTTTTTTCTCCTAAAGATGTGGTCTGTAACTGTAAGATTGGGCTTACTATCCCTTTATTTCTTTGGAGAAGATCAATTTGATTCATTTTATGGATGGTCATCAGGGCTTCTTCTTTGCTTGTCCTGGAATTATATTGGTTCCTTGCTATGTCAATTTGTCCCAGGGCTTCAGAGATAGTATTTCCTTAGACATAAAGTATCCCTTTGTCTAGTGAAGATAATGCTTCTAAACAAGCTTTGTTTACCTCTCTGGCCAGTCTTTTTCTTTCGGCCAGATTTGTTTCCCAGGCTTTCAAAATTATGTCACCTTTGGTTTTCTCAGAAAGAGATAGTCGAGGTGTTATAGAAAGATTTTCCTCACCATTGCTATCTTGCATAGAGGGACTTTTTCCATTTCCCTATGCAGACTTATCGACCCCCTTTTGATAAATCCAGAGCCAAAAATATATATTTTTCCACATATACACTCCCTAACTACTTTGCAAGATGCGTATATGCTTGCTACTCCACTACAGCTCGTGTATATCGGGATTTGTGCCAGAAAATACAAAATGAGGTTGGGTTTCCATGTCATGAAAAAAGATCTCTGATCTTTGGCCTTCCATATACTGGAAACGTTCCGACTCGACCCTTCAGTTTCATTCTAGAGGCTATAAGAGCACAATTTCTAGCTATGGAAAAAGAGGAGAAAGCATTCAACTTTGAGAGCAAAGTTACTCTGGAGAAATTACTTCATATTGAGTATGCATCCCTTTGTCCCTCAAGTTTGAACATAGTGTTCAGCCCCCAAGCTCTTTCCTTATTGTCGAGAGGACCTCATTACCTCTTTGCTATGAGATTTCCTTTGGTGGAGGATTGAAGTGGTGGAGACCCAGTTGGAAGGAACTTGGTTTCTTAGTTTTGAACCGTGACGACAGAGAAGTTTGTAATGTTGATACTTCTATTAATCAATTATTAATAGAAATACTCATTTCTCGTCCTATCGATATCTTGCAAATATATGATTATTATCCATGGGCATGTTTGTAATGTTTATTAATGGATTGTGTTATCTGATGTGTTAACTCATTTTATATATTGTCACTATATACTTCCATCGCTTGTTTGTTGAGAACTTCTTGCAGGTGTAAAGCTTTGGGTCAAAGTGCTCAATGGTGGAATGGCATCAAATGATTAGATCAAGGTAGGCTTATTCCTCATATTGCACATTAGTTTATATAGAACATGTTGGAATTGAGTTGATTTCTGCAGTCATACATGTCTGTTGTGGTTTACCCTTGGCCATAGAGAGTTTTTCCCTTGTAACAGAATTGGCGACTCCACTGGGGACAGATCTTCCTTCTAAGGGTTGAAGTATTTTTCCTTCTTAAATTGCTCTTTTTCCTTTGTGTTTCTTGTCATATCACAGTTGGACAGAGTTTGTTCACTCTGAGTCTGAGTTTTTGCAGGCTTTTACCCTTGCCTAGCCTTGTTTTAAAATATATACGCCCTTTTTGCCCTGGTAACCGCGTATACACACTTATTGTCCCACTGAAAGAGACATATATATGCCCTTTTCTCTTGAACAGCCGCGTATACCACTTCCCCTTGCTTGCTTGCTTGCTTGCTTGCTTGCTTGCTTGCTTTAGTGACTGATGGCTAGGTTTTGAGGATCACTAAGCCTTCTTAGGTCTCTATGGTGCCTGTTGAGATTATCTTGGATGACAGGAAACCTGTTTGGAGTTGAATTTTTGAGCGGTGTCTTTCTCTTTGTTTTTCATTTTTTATTTGTCCTTGGTAGTTGGGTTGTTTGCTTAGCTGCTTGGTATTCTGCTCGAGTGATTGTTTTTATACACAGTACAATTTATATATCAAGTCGCTTATCATTCCATGCATTTTCTTTTTAATACATTGAAAATACAACAACAAAAAAATAGGTATTTTGCATTGGTTGGTATTTTTGTCTTGGAACCTTTATCATTAGCTTACCACATTTAGTGAAAGATTGTGTTTTACTTCTGAGTTGCAGAGTTAAAATTGAAGATTGCACTGTTTTTATTTAGCATATCATTCACTGAAAAGTTAAAGTTAGGCTTTGCATTATATCTATTTTTATTTTCATGCAGAGTCATAACACCATGAGTTTTATTTCCATACCTTTTTGAGTAATCACGGCCAATAAAATTTATGCTTTAAACTAAAATTGATTAGTCACGATTTTATTTTTTAGGGTGCACAAACTAGCCTAGGATTTAGTGCCTTGGAATAGGATCTTGTGAGTAAACTGCTCCAAGGCAATTAAATCAGCATATGCGTCTGAGACAAGGAGTTGAGAAATCCATTGTATAATTGGTAATATCAGGAGGCTCCGCTCACACCAGAGTTAAGCACGAGGTCGTGCGAAGTTTGTTGAAGGGATAACCCATGGATACTCACCTAGCGTCAGAGATATTTCTATGGATTTATTCGTATTTGGGGATCTTTCTAGTATCCATACCTCTGTGAGAGGTGGTACTTTCAAGGTTTCGGGCTTTGCTACCCTGCCCATATTATAATCCAGACTTATGATTGTTCACATGTGCATCGATTATACAGTGGTTGATTAGTTTCTTGACTTAGGTTTCTCATAGGTTACTTACAGGGGTTATTCTGCTTGTACCCTGAGTCAGATAAGGGTCGGACAACACACAGCCTTTATGGAGGATTACCTCTCCAGGGGGATCTGACGGACTGGTTGTTAAGCCCACGAGGGCCCTTATAACTGATTTTGTTACCTCCAAAATTTAGCGGGGAGTCTCAGGTCCCTCTTGGATGAGACATACCTTCTTTAGCGAGGGAGGCCACTCGGCCACTTTACCCCGTTTGCATGCATATTGGCCATTTGACTTTTAGAATTTTATTTGACTACTAGTTGGCCTTATGTTTTCATGTTGAGTCTTTATTATCATAGATAATGGAGTTTCTTTTGCTCCCTCATTTACTGCTACCCCCCCCCCATGATGTTCACTCATTTCATGGGGACAGATCCTTTCGCTTTGCATTATGGTATGCATAATTATGGTACTCAGCCTATGCCTTGGGTCCCTAATCATTTTTCTCATGGTATGTATGATATGTCTTCGCACTTACCATCCTCTGTCTCACCTCCTTATGAGAATACAAGTTTTGGGTCTAGGGTCGTGATGCCTCCTTCTTATCCCTCTCTGTTTGGTGGGAGTCATACCCTTCAACCACCTCTTACGGTAGGAGGTTGGAATCTTCCTTCCTATGAATCCACTATGCGAGAAGTAAGTGTCAATTAAGCAATCATTCTACTTATCACACTCCATCCACTTATCCTTCTTTCACTATGTCAGTTCCTACGAACACTTTTCCCATGGCGGACCTTCGTCTGTCCTCTAGTGTTTCATCTGGGGGGAGTTATTTTTTGGGCAACCCCCCTCATGAAGTTCCTTCTCCTAGGGGAAACATATATCCTCACGTGAGTAACCCTTGTCATGTCGCTTTCTCTTCGCAAGCAACTTCCTCAGTGTCAATACCCTTACAACCCTTTATGAATTAGTATGGAGGAGGATATTGTCCTATTGGATAGGGACAGGGTGTAAACCAGGATCCTTCCTGGCCTACAATTTCTCAAAATCAATCTTTCCATGCACCTTGGACTCAAATGCAACAATTCACTACCGCCACAAGTCCAGTCACTGCATGTCATACTGGCATTATATCACCAACCGTTGCTAGTCATGTTGGAGATTGGTCAACAACCTCTGCGAGTCATGTTGAAGCCCTGCAACCAGCCACTACAAGTCATGCTGGGTGTTCGCACCCAATTCGTCACCTGGTGAGCAAATCGAGCGTGCTTACACGCCCTGTTGGGTCTTGCAGGGCATGAAAGTTGTTGAAGGAAGGGTTAGAGGAAACAAAACAAACTACAAGCAAGATTTAAATAACAATAAACTAAAACTGTGAGCATATAAAACAGAAACAATAAACACAAACAAATACACCGATATCACCAATAGTTTTGAGCTGATCAATTGATGAAACCAGAGCATGATGAAGGAAGGGAACTGTGGTTCCTTCTTCCCCCAAAGGAAGGCTCTTGAGGCCCTCACGAATTTGCTTCCCTTACAATGCAGAGAACTGAGAACGATGGAGAAATAACTCCCAGCAGAAAGAAATGTTGCCGATGTGTTACCGTCAAAGAATGAGCCCTTGACAATCTTAGTAGCATAACAATACTTGAAATTCCTTGCGAAAACAATGGTTCTTCACAGCTTTTTATAGCAGATCACCGGGCGATTATGTAACCTCTTCAAAGTGTGAAAAGGGGCTCTTTAGGGCTTCATTAGGTCATTAAACCGCCTACCCTGCGGATTCGGCTCGGATTTGGGAGTCAAATCAGATTGGGAGCTGGTCCATAAGTGGTTGGAAGGCCAACCTATGCAATAAATGCGATGTTTAGCAGGTGCGCGGGTTATTTCGTTGACAGCCGCGCGTCGTGCGCGCATGCGCGCATGGTACATTTTTGTCCTGCGCATGTGCGCGCGCACCGAACTGCTGTAAAGCGCCCTTCAATTTTTGGTTACTTTGTATAATTTTTGACCCTTCTGGAATGCTGTGAAATTAATTCAGTGCCATGAATGACTTCATTGTTGTTTTGACGATGCGGAGTTCTTGTCGCCATGTGTGGACAAAATTTCGGTGATAACAGATGCCCCCTGATGGATGAGGTTAGGAGCATACGTATAGCCGAAATCCATCAATGTTTCTTCTACTGAGAATGTTGTTGTAAGGGAGAGCAATAGTGAGACCGTTCGGAGTGATCCGTTGGAGAAAAAAGGAACCGGTAGGACCCGACCTTCTGAGAGTTGTGAAAAAAATATACAATTGTGTACAAATGAGGCGGGCATGCCCCATGCTCGTGTTATGTAACTCTGAAAAAAGATGACGGAAGTGTTGGTGTAGACAACTACAGCGCCCTCGGGGGCGGTAATGATAAAGGCAGAAGACGATTCTGCAAAGGAACATACTCTGAATAATAGGCAATGATCGCGGTAATAAGCAGCGATGATGATGTGGGAATTGATGGCCCTACCAAGTTCATAGGTCTTCAGCAAATGACAAAAATAACTGCAATAGTCGCAAAGTAAGACCCACCATAACATGAGAAAGTGTTGGTGTCGAATGTTATGGGGGCCAACGACAGCAGGGAGCAATGGTGTTTCATCCTGTGTCGTCTGAGATCTCTCATTAAAATAGAGAATGAGAATCAAGATACTGTTGCCCTTTTGGAAAAGTGTGATGATGTCGACAAAAGGGGGATGCGACTCCCGGAAGCAAAGGGCTTCGTGGAATCTACTGAGGTGAGGAAGTGGCAGAGGTACATGGACGAAGTCAAGAAGTGGGAAGACTCAAGACTGCCCTTGGCTGGAGGATGCATGAGAGAAACAGTGGCCGCAACCGTGTAACGAGGTCAAGTATCAGGGGGACAACAAGACCGGTGATAAGTTGTGCCAGAGGTGGGACAAGGTGAACAAATTCAGAGGGTAGAGGTAACTAACCTGTGGAGTACTCTAAAGATATGGACGATGCCGGCAAGGGTAGATGATAAGTAATGCTCCAACCAAGGGTGACATGGGTTGCGTGTGGCCAAAAGAAAGCAAGTCGCCAATGGTGACGACAAAGAATGTAATGACTGGAAATAAAGGTGTTTGTACAATAAATAATAAATAATTTTGGGGGAAAAAGTACAAATACAGAAACGGGTGCCCCGGTGTGAAATGTGTGCCCCTGGGAGGACAGAATTGTCTTGGGAGACTGATGAAGGGTGGGGGGCCCATTGGTGAGTTTCTGTATGAGGTAGGTGAAATGAGGGTAGGTTCGCAGATGGGCAAACTGAGTGTGGATGAAATGAAGGGCTCATGATCCTGCGGAGGTGCAGGTAAAAAAAATAGAACCATAAAGAGATGATCTGAGATTCCATGTGGGAAATCTAGCAAAATGAAGAGAAAGAGTATGTGGCTGATTCACGACATGATGAAAGACTATCGGGACTCCCATCCCTAAAGGGTAAAAAACAGCATGAGTGTCAAAAGTGCTAGAGGGTGCTATGAATGGGACAACTCATGTGGGTGAGAATGCTACCGGGTTACAGTACCGAAGATGCACATGGAGGTGTGGGTACTGCAGAGCCGGGAATGGGGATCCTAAAGGCCAATATCAGAGGGTGTGACTGGAAATGTAAATGCAATACAGTGGGATAGACTACATGCCAGTGTTGAATATATACCTGAAGGGATGATATCGATGACCGATGAGAAAGTACCTGCGCACATAACAACCAAATACCCAAAGTGAACAATATCTAAAGAGAATCAAAGATATGAGCGTGTATTTGACAAATGTGACCATGCGCGTGCGTACCTGACCATGATATGAAAAAAAAAGCGCCCCGGGGACTTCGGACGAAAAGTGACCCAAGGATAGCCGTGACGTAGGTGGCGGGATGCTGATCCTGTGGCTGAAGACGGTTTGAAAAAAGGACACCTTGGGCTCCCGGAATGTTGAGTGGAAGTTTGGCAAAAGGCCTATATATAGCTGTAGGGCCCACATTGCCACCTCATTTGTACCTGCTGCTACAGTGATTTTCCCAGCAGATCCAGAGGATATTTGTTGATTCAGGGAGCACGAGGTATCCGATCGACGGTGTGCGAGTTTCAGGTTAGTGGTTTGATCATCCTGCATAGAAATAGGTTTCCAATTTTGGGGCAGGGTAGGTACGGGGGGGCATACAGGGGGTTTAAGGGGTTTTTTCCTAAGATGTGGGCTCGCATGCGTAGGAGATTCAGTGGGAGGTGCGCATACATGCGCTCCTTTCCACTGAATACACGCGCATTGATGCGCGTAGGGGGGAATTTAAGGCGCGCCCTAGGGGCGCACCTGTGAGGTGGACAGGCGCGCACTAGTGCGCACCTGTGGGGTTGACAGGCGCGCACTAGTGCGTGCCTGTGGAGTTGACAGATGCACCCTAGTGCGCGGCTGTATGGTGAACAGGCGCGCTCACGAGCACGCCTGTGGGTAAAACAGGCGCGCATACGTGCGCGTCTGTAGAGTGAACAGGTGCGCATGTGTGCGCGCCTGGGGGTGGTAGAACCGCGCCTAAGAGGCAAGGTGGAAGGGTAAAATGGGAGGCTTTTTGATGCATTGGATGGTTGCATTAGTTGATATAAGACTCTATGTTGTGTGTAGGTGGCTATCAGTGACTATGGATGTGCAGTGGCACGAGCGGGACTGGTCGCAGCTGCGAGATGCTGTGGCCAATGCAGGGCCTGCGGTTAGAGCGGCTTTAGCAACCAGCGGGTTGCTAAAGTTTTTTGAGTGCCCGTTGATACGGGCACAGGAGTACTTACTCTAGTTTCTGCTCCAGATGTGGAGCCCAGATCTGCACTGCTTCCTCGTGCGAGGAGAGCAGGTCCCCTTCACTGCGGTGGAGGATATATATTTCTTGACTTGGCTCCCCTTCCGAGGGACACCGTTGCCGGCAGAGTCGGTGCTTCCGAGGGGTACACAGCTGTCAGAGGTCACCGAGCGATATTGCTTAGGTGAGCACTACATGTCTGGGACTGTAGTGAGTATTAGCGGTATAGACGCCCTGTTGCATCGTTGCATAGCGGCGATGACTGTTCGGGTGTACGGGTCACTGGCGACCCACCAGATCAGTGGTGGTGAGATGTTATTGATGGAGAGGGTGGTGGTGGGTCGTGAGCGGTTCGCCTGGGGTTTTGACACTGCATGCGCGGATGATCGCGCAGCTGGACCGTTGTCGGTCCACAGGTACCAGGGAGTTTGCGTTTGGCTCCATCCTGGTGGCCTGGTTTCTGGAGAGGGTGCCGATGCTGCGCCCATGGGTTCTTTTAGAGGCGCCTGGGGTGCGAGAGCCTCGACTGAGGTGGTGGTCTCAGATTTTGGTTCGCCACGGTGGTGGCGAAGGCGGACATTACTTCACGGTGCAGGCGGCACAGATCTGGCGGCAGATGCCGCAGGTCATACTTCGATACCCCTATGCTGGGGTGGACTTCCGGGGGGACCCGGACATGGTATTGCCTCCTGGGGAGGTTTTTGATGACCGAGGTATGTTGAGTGTTGTATGTTTTGACTTCTGTTATGTTTTGATTTTGATATACCAGTTTATATGTATGATGATAGATACTGATACGATCGTGTGTTGGTTGTTTTGTGCATGTGCATATTTGGCACCTCGCGGGCGTGAGGTGGAGTTCCAGAGAGCACTGGCTCAGTGAGAGCTGGAGAGACCGCCACGTGGAGGGAGACGTCGGCGGGATGAGGCTGCGGGGGCACCAGCAGAGCCCGAGAGACCGGCGAGGAGGCGCCGATTTGATGACCCTGGTGCAGGGCCATCACATGCTCCTCCGGCGGCAGCCGGAGGTGATTTTGATGATATACACCATTGGCTAGAGACGGTGTTACAGGACATGGCTGAGGGCATGTGGATCCGCATCCAGGACGAGGGATTCCTGGAGCAGTGCATAGGGTTACCGCCACCATGGCGGTCGATCGTGCGACGAGCAGCTGTGCTTGCTGCCATGACCAGTGGACGCCTGCCGCCGGGGCAGGAGGGTCCTGCAGGTGTTCCACCACCACCGCCTGGGGCAGGTGGGGGTGGGCCACCACCTCCTCCTGAGGGAGGAGCAGCTGGGGGTGCGATAGAGGCACCCTGATGGATCTATTTTGTATATCTTTTTGATAGGCTGGTGAGCCGATTTTTGTACTGAGATGTGGCACTGGCCTGCGGGCCGATGTATTTTTGTATGTAAACATTCGGATGGCCGGATAGGCCCATATATATATATATATATATATGAGTATACATATTTTGAGATCCAAATGTTGTGTTTACATGTGTTTTATGTTGATGATGATGATGCCTATTGTATCTATATGTTGTGACAGGATGTATGAGATGTGTTATGTATGTGTAGCTTGATGTGATATATGCCAATCTAACACCATGTTAGCTATTTCATCTGTTGTTTGATTCAATTGTCTTGGAATATGTGTAAATGTAATGGAATCAAAATGTCGAGATTACAGTCTAACCTGTAGGTATTTGCGAAAGAGGCACGGATCGTGTACGCGGTATACATTGTTGAGCTGAAGAACGACTAGTTTAGAGTCAAGGAAGACGCTAAGGTGACGAATATGATGATGTTGGGCGTTGGCTAGGAGTCCAATGCAGCAGTATATTCGGCTTGGTTGTTGGTTGTTGACCCCAAACATATGCCGCTTGAATGTAGCATTTCATGTGAGGGGTTTTATAAAGCCCAAGCCGCCGAAGCGAGATTTTGTGTCCAACGGCTGGCGCTGTCGGCGTAACCAATGTGGTAGGCTGGTGAAGGAAGCATCTATCAATAGCACAAAGGATAGTTTAGACAAGAGGGGTGAGAGAAAAAAGATTAAAAACACTAGAAAAAAAGAAAATGACCTAAAGTAGTGTGACTACTTTTAAGCATAAAACTTCTTGAGGTATAACCCATTGACGGGTTCCTTGAGTGAGAGGCCTTCGGGGGAGGCCAGGATGTATGCACCTTTTGTGAGGCAATGTTGGATGATGTAAGGGCCATGCCATAGGGGTTTGAATTTTCCGTGGCCAAAGGTATCATGGGCGATATCATAGGCCAAGACGAGGTCGCCTTCTCAGAATGAACGAAGGTTGACATGGCGATCAAAGGTAGCTTTGGATCATTTTTTAGCTGCCTCGTTGTTCTGTAATGAAGATCGGTGATCTTCATCCAGTGACTCCAAGTTCAGCAAGCGCTGCTCCATTGGAGCAGTGTCAAGTAATAGCTCAATTGCGGTGCGTAAGGTAGGTATTTCGCACTCAATGGGAAGAGTTGCCTCAACCCCATGGACTAAATGGAATGGCGTGAAACCTGTGACGGTCTTTACTTCCGTTCGATAAGCCCATAGCGTGGAAAATAACATATGATGCCAATTGGTTTTATGTTTATTAACCGTACGCTGTAACATGGTCTTGAGGACTTTGTTCACTGCCTCGACCTGTCCATTTGACTGTGGATAATATGGTGAGGCGAACTCGTGAGAGAAGCCTAACCGAGAAGAGAGTTCGACGAAGATCTCATTCTCAAATTGTTTCCCATGGTCGGAAACGAGTTGAAGTGGTACGCCAAAACGGGATATGACGTGGTTAAAGAAGAAACGTGCTGCAGTGTCAACGGTGTTGTTGAAAGTGGGCATCGCTTCGGCCCATTTGGTGAAGTAATCAACTGCGACAACAATGTATTTGTGACCATTGCTGGAGGGGGGATTACAAGTCATAAAGTCGATGCCCCATTTACAAAAGGGGTCAGCCGTAATGACGGGGTGAATAAGAGCGGGGGGAGCACGGCCTTTGTTGGCATAGAGCTGGCATTGCTCACAGCGTTTCACGGCATGAACGCAATCATGAAACAAGGTGGGCCAAAAGTAACTGGCTCGGATAATATTATGATTCGTGGATATACCCGAAAGATGGCCCCCACAAGCGCCGTTGTGGTAGTCATTTAAGACTTTGTCGGCCTCGTCAATAGTCAGGCAACGACGAAGAATGGTGTCAATGCCCCGTCGATATAGGATGTCTCCGATGAGGAGATAGTGGGGGGCCTGGTGGCGAATCCGTCGACGATCATCTCGTGAAAGGTGCTGACCGAACTTTTGAGTTCGTAGGTAGACGAGGAGGTCACCATACCAAGGATCATCTGAGGCCATGTAAAAGAGATGTTCGTCAGGAAAGTCGGTGTTGACGGGGGCACTGGTGGTGTCAGAGGGGAGGGTCGTGACAAGTTCAGTGAGAACGAGGGCCTTTTTACTCTTAGGTGTTGAAAACTCGAGGTCGTATTCCTGAAGGATAACGATCCATCGAGCGAATTTGCCGTTAACTTGTCGACGGCTGAGCAAGTATTGCATAGGGTTGGAGTCTGCGATGACCTTGGTGGTCCAAAGCAGAATGTAATGGCGCAGTTTATGGACTGCGAGGACGACTGCAAGAGCAAGTTTCTCTTCATGTTTGTACTTCAAGGGTGGTCTTGAAAGGTTATTACTAACATAGTAAATGACGTGTTCATGATTGTCATCTCCGACCTGGACGAGGACGTCGGCTACTGATACAGCTGATGCTGATATGTAGAGGATGTAGTCGCGATTGTAGTCAGGTGCACTAATCAAAGGTGCATTTGAAAGTGATGTTTTGATATCGTCAAATGACTGTTGGGCATCATCGTCCCAATGAAAGGGTATGTCGTGACGTAGTAAGTGAAGGAAACCATGCGCGTGTATGGCGTAATCAGGAACAAAGCGTCTGAGGAAGTTAGCTTTGCCCTGCAGACTCTGCAGTTGTCGTAAATTCCGAGGAGGTGGAATTTCGGTGATGGCTTTGACTTTGAGGGGGTCCACGGTAATACCGCTTTGGGAAAAAATAAAACCAAGGAGACGCCCGGCGGTGACACAGAACACACACTTGAGAGGATTCAAGCGGATGTTGTACTGACGGCACCGTTGAAAAATGATTCATAAATCATCAAGATGTCGGGTGCGTTTCTTGGAGCAAGCTGTGAGGTCGTCCAAGTAGGCAAGGATGATTGCAGCCAGATCGTGAAAGATGTAGGTCATGGCCCGCTGGAAGGTTGCGCCAGCGTTTTTTAAGCCAAAAGGCATGACACGATATGCAAAGGTACCCCATGGGGTAATGAATGCAGTTTTATACTGATCGGCTGGGTGGATTTGGATTTGGTTATAGCTAGAGAATCCGTCCATAAAGGAGAGGGCCTCATGGCCGGCGCAGTCGTCGATAATTTGATCGATGAATGGCGTTGGAAAGTTGTCTTTTGGACATGCGTTATTGAGATCGCGAAAGTCTGTGCAGACGTGGATAGTGCCCTGTTTTTTGTCGATGGGTACAGGGTTGGAAACCCATGAAGTGTAAGCGATGGGATAAATAAACCCGGCCGTACGTAATTTGTCAATTTCGGCTTTGATAGCCGCGGCCTTGGAAGGATGTAGTGGTCACTGTTTCTGGCGAAATGGTGTGATGTCAGGCCAGGTGTCGATGCGATGTTCGACAATAGATGGGTCAAGACCCGGCATCTTTGTGTATGACCAGGCAAAAATATCCCTATATTCCTGGAAGAGGGCTTTATATGCGGCAATTTCCTAAGGAGTACAAGCAGCTCCAATGATGACTTCTTCGACGAAGCCATTTTTAATGGAAATGTCGATTTTGATGGTGGGGGAAATGTTAGCCATGTTGCCTTCTTCGAACGCATCAGGGGCAGGAATGGGATTTTTGAACCAATCGATAGGCCCAGATGGGATAAAATATTTGGTTTCGACCGCGTACAAGGGGTTTTGATTAGGAGGCATGAGGGCTTCCTGTGGGAGGAAGAGTGCACGATGATGTAGTGCTTCCCAGGGGGAGTCTGGGCTGTGTAGCTCTTCCAGTATTTCCTCGTCGTTTTGGAAATGATGGGAATATAAGGGGTCGTGATGAGTGATCTCAATGCTAGTGTGATTTCCCCCTGCTGGAGAAGCAGGGGGAGGGGTACAAGCAGAGGGTGAGGGTTCACTCATCATGAACCATATGTTGAAATACTGAGGAGTACCCATGGTGGTTGGGTGGAGGGTCTCTGTATGGACAGGAGAGTTGGGGGGGTTGCGGGGTAGATCCTCAGCGATGTCATGTAAGAACCATGGAGGTGATGGGAGGGCCTCGGGCTCTGGAGAAATGACATGACGATCCTCGAGTGGTGAAGTAACGTCAATTATCGGCTCTGTGGGTTGGTGGCGCCGGGCTACTTGACGTTTCCGGTAGGCAAGGATCATAGGGCACTGGTATGTAAAATGAGCTAGTGACTCGCAGAGAGAGCAAGGGCGTCTCATACGTTCATTAACTGAAGTAGTGACATGGCGAATGTCAGTGATATTTTTTGAAGAGGACGTAGCAGGGCGGGGATTGTTCTGGAAGTTTTTGCGTACAGCCGCTAATGTCTGCGGAAAGCGTGGCAGTGTTGGGAAATGGTGAGTGTAATGGCCATATTCTGAACATATAGCACACGCAAATTTGGTCCTCAACCCTTTACTACTGGAAGGGTTGGTGGTAGTGGTACTGGCAGTAGTGCCGGGTGTTGTGGGAGTTGGATTGGGAGGAATCAAATTCCGTAATTCAGGAAGGGATGGGCAGTTGTTGGTTTGGTGGCCCTCTTTCTCACATAATGCGCAAGGTGGTGGAATGCGTGGAGGAAGTGGAGCTATGGGCTCCTTCTTCTTTCTCCTGCCCCCAGCTGTAGCAGGGGGGGTAGGGAGTATGGGTGTAGTGGGGGTGGTGGGGGTGAGGACGGGAATCGTCATGGGGAGGCCTTCCTGTGGGCGAGGGACCATCTCAGGTGGATGTAAATACCACACTGGGATTGCTAACACCATATTGGGTAGTGTGAGTGTTGCGGCTACCTGAAAAGCTTCTACACCAGGTGGTGGGTAAAAGAAGGGAATTTGAGTGAGGGGTCGGGGAACGGTCTCCCAAATGGGATTAGGTCCCTGAGGGGGTGTGGATTCGTGGACTGTGGGGGTCGATGGATTTGCAGGAGGTGCCTGTGGGAGTGATGTTGCGACTATTGAGACGTCAGGAATGGCTGAAGCCTCCTGAGGAGGATGAGCATCTTCCGTGTGAGTTTTGTTAGATGTGACGACGCATACTTGATTAGGGGGAAGGAGTGGAGGTGCTCCATGGTATGTTCCTAATAAGGATGGATCTTTGAAAATTCCAGGACCCATCTCAACAAGTGGATATACGTCTTGGTTGGCTTGGATGAGGGGAAGAATGTTATCGAGATTAGCAGAGGGGTTGGGCTCATAATGTGAGACTTGGTCGATGGTTACAATCTTTCCATTGTGGGGGAACATGATTGTTCGAAAGACGGAAGATGCCACTGCCTTCATAGCATACATGTAGCTACATCCGAACAAGATATTGTAATCGAGTGTGACGTCGATAACTTCGATATCAATGAGAATGGTTTTGCCTCCAAGTTCAACGGGGACATTTTGGAGGATCCCTTCAGGAGATGATGGTCGTCCGTCATAAGCTCGTAATGTGATGGCGAAGGGTATGAGTTCCGGGGAACCAAGTTTATGCCATACTGTTTTGGACATGATGCATGTAGATGCTCCTTCATCAATGATACACCGATGGACAGTGATGTTCCATATTTTTACTGGTACTTGAATAGCGACCGTGGAGGGGAGACGAGGTTCGCAACTATTAAGGTCAAAGGTGATGAGTCGAGTATCAGCAGGGTCGACTGCCCCTAAGGCGGAAAGTAGAGACTTCCGTTGTGTAGGACAAGTCTGGAGAACTTCCAAGACTGACATGGCAGCTGGGGATTGTGCTAAGTCATCTACCAAGCTATAATTATGAGCGGCCCTAGCCTGTGGGTTGTGGACATTCTGGCGCAAGGGGATGCGAGGGATGTGTAATGGTGGTTCGGCGGAAGGGCAAGGGATCACCAACGGGGGTCCCGTCGGTGTAGTGTTTGTCTCTGGAGAGATAGGGGTAGGCTCAGCTGGATACTGACGATTTCGTGTTTGCAGAAGGATTTCCTCCTCACTGGTGAGGAGAATGGTACGCTCTGCTGGATTGTTAGGGTTGTGGTATTGTCCAACCTGAGGTGGGGGACGATGTGCATCCTGTTGGGTGTTTACCACGCCTTGATGTGGAATAGGATTTTGCAGTACGGTGGGAGGGGGGTGTTGCACATACTGTTGTGGTGCCTGCTGAGGGGCAGTTTGTGCGGGGGTAGGGGGAAGACCACCTGAGTCTTTCAACCGTTTGAAATCAGTGATCTGGGGGCAATGGTGAGTGTAATGACCGAACTCACCACAAAGGGCACAAGGGTGGATGGTTTTAACATTATTTCGCCCTTGTCGTTTGTTGTTGTTTCCCCCTTGGGGGTTTTGGTTCCCTTGGTTCTGGTTGCCCCCAGGGGGTTGGTGTTGTGGGGGATGATTCCCGCCTTGACCAAGATTGTTGTTATTCCTATTCTTTCTTTTCTTCCTGGTATTGTTCGATGGATGAGTTGGGTTGGCTATATTCAAGTGTTCAAAATTCTGGTATTGTTGAGCAGCAGAAGGTTGAACAAAATTTACCCCTGCCTGTGGATGTGGGGGAGCCATGGGTTGCGGAGGACCCGGAAAGGGGAAGTATGGATTTTTCGGTGGTACCGATCCATAAGGCGCATATGAAGGCATAGTGCTTTCACTAGCATGATAAGCTGATGTTGAGGGAGTACCACTGCTTGTGGGAATAGGTGGATGTATGGGAGGTGTCGGTGGTGGTCCACTGGTGGGTGGAGGTATAGCAACAGAATATGGTTGTTGATAAGGGGGTGGGGGGTAGTAAGGATTGCCCCCATATACCAGCGGGTATTGAGGTGTGCCATACATCGTTGGTGGTTGGGGTTGTGGACCCTGGTGTGTCGTGGCACCTATTAGTCCGTCTGCTGAATGAGACATCCCAGGTTTGTCTTGGCCAAATGGCACAGGTTTGGGAAGATCAGGAAGTACTATGTATAAGTATCTTGACTGTGCGTAAATGAGGTCATATTGTTGGGCCTTACTGATGGCTTCCTCTTCAGATTGAGGGAAGGTGGAAGCGACGTCCTTACCAAGTAGGGAGACAAGTGATCTAAGAAACCAGTCAAGGCACTGTTGTTTGGTGGTTTCTGCTTTACACAAACTACATCGCCTACGCCACTCATGAATGTGGTCAGCGATATGGGTGGCTGAGGTCTGTTTGAAGTTAGACAGTAGTTCTAGACCATTGTCATGGCGGATGGGTAATTGGAAAAAGGTCAAGAAGGCTTTGGCCAAGGATTCAAAAGTCGTATGGGACCCTAATTTTTCTTCGACATACCATTTGGCTGATGGGCCGGTAAGTGTGCGTTGAAATAATCGTAGTCTGATAGAATCATCCATAATGATATTGGAAGAACACCATAGATGAAAGGTCATAACATGGTTGGCGGGGTCATCCCCTACCTTTCCTTCAAACTTTGGAATGTCTTAAGGAAGTTTGGTGGGCATTGCAGGCCATGTGGCGTCGTGCAATATAGGATCATTCGTGAGTTTGGTGAGATCCGGTATGTTGAGAGAGGCCAAGTATGGCATCTGTAGTGGTGGGGGAGGGTTAGCTCCAGCCATGTTGTGTTGTGAACCCGACCCTTGATGGGGACTAGGTGGGTTGGTACTCCCTCCTTGAGAGGAAGTGGATCCCCTGCTTCCGTGCAAAGGAGAGCGAGTGGACGGATGACCTTGGGAAGTTGACCCAAGTAATGTAGAACCAAGCAAAGTTGATCCTAAGATGATAGCACTCGTAGGAGTGTGTGAAGGAGGTATCGATGAGCGGGTACGACCAGATATTCCCCCTAATATAGGAGGGAGGTTGAGTAAGTGTCATGAACGACGGGGGTTCTGTGGTTCCCCTATGATGTCAGGCTAGTTGCGTGAATGTGTGCAACAAGTGGTGAGAGAAATATAGAAACCAAAAGCCTTTGCATTGAATGTTTACACAATATATATATCAAAGTCAAATTGTAATCAGATGTGCATCATACATAAATGAAAAAGAATCATATATATGGGCAAGTGGGTTTTTTGTCCGCGTGGGGGAATCAAAAAGAAAGAAAATGCTCGTGTCCTAGAAGACGTAACATCCTTCCTCTCAAATAGCACTGGACCTTCCAATAGTTCTCAACAGTGGGGTCTGAAGTCACCGGAAGAGACACTAGTGAAGGATGAAGTAATTGGTTATAATGAGGGGTAGAGGGGGCATATCCCGAAAGAGCTGGCGATACTTCCCAATAGCCACACAAAATCCAATCAAGGTGCGATTGCAGCCCACAATCACCACCTGGGTAGATGTCCTAAAGTTGGTCACTATGTACCTCGGTCCAAGTGCGGCATTTAGATTTTTGGCCTAAGAAATGGGTCACGGGCTGGATCCCGTCCAAGAGGTGGGTGCCTCAAGGGGGGATGCACAGGACAACCGGACCTCGGCCTTCGACCCTTCACGGGTATCTCCCTGCCTTATGGTGATTGGAACACTGGACTTGGAGGATTTTGAAGTTCCCTATTTGTCAACTTCTATGTTTGAGAATGTGAGAACCAGATAACGGGGAGTTATTTGGATGCCTATCCCCGAAATCCTACCTAGACTAAAAACTTCTTTTGGCACCTCCTGTGGAGGAAAACTTAGTGAGT
>ML824723.1:51724-69983 GCA_009831015.1 Picea engelmannii | reverse complement strand
GGGATTTTTGGCTAAGATTGGATTTCTATGCTGAGAGAAGAGAGACTGACTGATTTTCTGGTAGGAGTTGGGAAGCCTCGGCACATTTGAGTGGTAGCTCAGCCTTGGAGGCGAGCTGAGGAGCTAGTGACTCTCTAGTTGTGTGTGGCCCCTTTGCGTCTCGGGGGGCTGAGGGGGAAGAAGAATACCCCTAGCGTTTGGCTAGGAGGTACCGGTGGGTTCTTCGCGGTCGACAAGCAGGAGTAGGAGCGGCAGGAGCACAATAATCGTTGCGGAAAGCGAATAAGGCAAAGGTATGTTCCTAACTGAGTAGAGTAGAATGGATAGTGATTTACTGTTGTTATTAGGGTTGTATTGTTGTGGGTTTATGTTATTCCGTCGTTGTACCATGGGCAGCCCAGGCGGTAGGGTTCCGTCTTTATTTGGGGGTGATTGTTTGTTCCAGTGGATTATTTGCTACGGTGGGCATTTGATTAGGGGTTTTTTTATATGACTGCAGTTTTATTCTACCGTGGGTTTCCTTGGGTTGTCTGGGCATTTTTTTTTTTATACACAGGGTGGGCTCTTTCTGTGGGTTATTCTTTTGACCTGGGCGTTTTCTTTTTATGTACTTGGCACGCGTATCCCAGTTGGTTTCTCCTTTACCATTGGGCATTTTTTTTTAGGGCGTTTCCCGTGGGTTTCGTTTTCTTTTTTTTTTCACAGTTTGGTTGTGGATACGAATCTTATTCTCTTCACGGTGCCCAGATATCACGGTTTTGCTATCACTCGTTGGTCTTCCTCTACCTCCTCCTATCTGGCATCGCTCACTCTTGAGAATCGTCGTCCTTTGTTTCTCCATTATCGCTGTTGTCCTTCCTTCTTGGTGTTGGCGTTGTGCTGGCTAGTGTGTTGCCGTTGGTTGCAGAATAACGCTAGCTCGCACCTTTGTGTAGCTGTTGGTTTATGGCGATGAATATTCATGGGGGTCGTAGGCACTGCGTTAACAAAAATTTCAGTCATTCCGAAAAACGAATGCTAATTTCAAGAATCGACGCTCATGCCTTTCAGAAAATGAGATCCATGCGTGGTTTATTTCTCAAAAATGATTTTGTTATTTCAGAATGATTTTTTTTAATATATTTTATGGGTTCATAAATTATACGGTGCTCCAACGGTTGATACAGCTGCGCTCAATAACTATAGAGTGCTTGTCATAGTTTAGAGGTAGGATCCCTTTTTTTACATGTCTCTCCAAACCCAACGTGCATTATGCAGTTGCACAGGATCCCTATATTTAACGCGCGGATTTGAAGTTGATTTTTGACTTGCCTTTTAAAAGGGATGCCTATTTACATTACGGTTATATAATTTCTCTTACTGCTCCAGTAACCCTCTTATTATGTTTAATTAGAAATCTATCTTAAGGATGTTTGTTGAAACGACGTGTCTATGTTTATTAATGACAAAACAAAAATATCAGTCAATCAGAAAAACGATTGCCCTCCCCAGAAACGATGCTCATACCCTTCAGAAATCGAGATCCGTACGTGGTTTCATTTCCCGGAATGAATTTTGTTATTTCAGAATGATATTTTTTTTATAATTATGGGCTCCTAAATAGAGGGTGCGCAAACTGTTGCCTGATACCGCTGTCTCTGGTTGCAAATCGAAATCTCTGGAGGGGTCGGATCCCTTTTCCCAAGACGTGACAGTGACATTCCCTTTTTTTTTTAAAACCCTAACCTGTAATATAAACCGCCTTCTAACTTGCCGTGTTAGCGTTGTTAGGGAAAACGTGGTAGAGTGTGGTCGTTATTAATTATTTGGAAAATATAAGATGCCAACATAAGTGCAGTGTAACTCACAGCCTTGGTATTGCTTAGGGAGATGTGGCGGTAATGGGGCTGGTCTTAATATTTGGCTTTTAATTTGGCGTTAAAGCTGTTATCTGAATAGTGGTATTTTAATTATTGTCAGTTAGGTTAATTGAATACCGGACTGTTAATTAATGTAAGGCTGTTATTAATAGTGGCATCTTTAGGTATTGTCAATTCGGTTAATTAAATACTGGCATTTTAATTATTGTTAAGGAGGTTATCCGAATAGTGGCATTGCAATCATTGTCAATTTGGTTAATGGAATACTGGCTCTTAATTATTGTTAAAGCTGTATTGGAATGGTGGCTGGTTAATTATTGACAATATGGTTCTTGAGGATTGGCATTTTTAATTATAGTTAAAGAGGTCATATTTGATAGTGGCATTTTGATTATCGTTGACTTGGTTATTTGAATTTTGGCATTTGGTAATTCTGGTTAAATTGGTCACTTCGAATATTGGCACTTAAATTATTTCTATTTTCTGGTCCCTCCTAAATTATGTTTCGTTTAAATAGGATCCATTTAAATAGTGGCATGGTTAAATCTTGTCATTTGGGTTATGATATCCTGAGGTTACTTCAGACATGATGATATTTATAGATACGATGTGGTTTTTATGTATTGACATAGGGTAAGGGAGTGTCTTTGGTTGGACATAAACAACTAGGTGATGATGGGGCATTGACACCAGTATTTAGAATAAGGCCTGTTCCAATTCCATCGTTGTTAATGATAAAGTTAGAATAATGTGTTGATTCAATTTATGTTAAAGTTAGGATAAGGTAGATGTTATTTCATTTAATGGAGGCGTTACTTTTTATATGGTCATTTTCAGATGTTTAGTTTTTGTTTAGCTTTTTCTTTAATTAACATTAATTGTACTTAGGGTTAAAGTTTAAGTATTGCCATGATTTTGTATTGCAGTTGTAAGGTGGTGTTAATTGTTCTTATATATGGTCAGCTAATGTAGCGAGTTAAGCATTGCCATCCTTATAAATACTAATTGATTATGGATCATTTAATTATAGTTATTGTTACACATTGTCCAATTGAATACGATATTGAATGGCGATACTGGTAAAATTGGCAATAATAATAATTGTCTTAATTTGCAATGTCACTGAGGGTAGAATCACAATGTCAATATCTGATAATCGCCATGGTCATACTTGTTGATAGCAATGATAGTATGGTTTAAATAGAAAGGCTAATGATGAGGCATAAATTGCTGTGTTAAGGTTGGCTTAATTGCAATGGTTATACTTGTTAATTTCAATAATAATAATTGTTTTAATTCGCAACTTTAATGATCGGTTGCCCTGATATTACTTGTTGATTGCAATGATACGAGTCGTTTTAATTTGCAAGGTCACCAATGATTGGGTGAGTCACAATGTTAATATTGTTAATCGAACTGTTTGGGATGATGTCTAAGACTGCTAGGTTTTTATTCATAATATTGAAGCGTTAATGGTAAGGCCTCTGTATATTAATAATAGTTATTGGAGCATTGATCCTGATTGATGTCTTCGGGTTTCAATAGGAGTGGGTCATTATTAGAGTTCTCCTGACTTGCGTCTCCCGTAGAGGTCATGAGTGTCCCTGATTGGGCAATACTTGGTGGTATTGTGGGGCGTAGTCGGTTCGTGTCAGGCGGGATATAGACACCTCTTTTAGTTTAGTGTTTGTCTGTGTGTAATTCGGTGGAAGGGATCCAGTGCCGTATCAAGAGTCTCGGGCTGTTTAAAGGCACAGTTCCACTCTTGCGACACACTCTGAGCCGTATCAGTAGTCTCGGGCTGTTTAAAGGAACGGTTCCACTACTACGACTCTACTGTTGGATTCTTTCATTGCGTGACAGTACTGTACCTAACCCCTGATGTCTGTTCCTGCTTACGACTGCTAGTTGCACGCCTTAGGTCCAGGGGCGTTTATATCTTGTAGTCACTGTGATATGTCCGGTCGTCTTGATTGTGTTCGTCTTACTTACGTCTTGTTGGTTCGAGTGGTGATGTAGAGTCGAGGGGGTTGTTTCTTCTACACGCGTGCACACACTTTAACAACAACAAAAAAAAAAAAATTGCACCGGTTGACAAAGTAGTTGTCCTTAACTAGGTGGGTTCTTACATATATCCAACACTAGGATTTTGGTCAATGAGGCATAGTGCAATTTCTGAAGAGGAGGTAGATTTTAAAGAACATTGTGTTGGGTATTTTTGGCTAGTGTATCCACATGGGCCTTGGCCAAATAGATTTGCGGGACATTACGAAAGTCTGTTATGCTACTCAGTTTGGATTTTATGCCCCCGGACCAAATTGACCACATGTCCCTAAATGGCTTGAGGAGGTGAGTTGCAACTCACGATAAAACTCAAACCAAGACTCAAATGCAAAAATTGTTAGTTTCATTGGATTAAGAGAACCGAGTTTCAACTAGTGGGGCCCCTAAGCTCTCATTTTGTCAATCATAAAGACATTTGTTGGAGTATCTCTATCACTATGGTTTTATTCAATGAGGCATAGTACAATTTTTGAAGATGAGCTCGATTTTCAAAAACTCTTTGTTGGGAATTTTTTTCTAATGTAGTCGCATGGTCCTTGGTCAAATTGACTTGCGGGAGCTTACGAAAGTCCGTTATGCTACTCAGTTTGGATTTTATGCCCCTAGATCAAATTAACCACGTGTCCTTGAATGGCTTGAGGAGGCGAGTTGCAACTATCGATAAAAATCAAACCAGGAATCTGTTGCAGGTATCGTTAGTTGCGTTGGATGCGGAGCATCGGGTTTTAGCTATAAGGGATCTTATGATATCGTTATGTCTACTGAAAAATCATTTGTTGGAGTATCTCACGCACTAGAGTTTTGGTCAATGAGGCATAGTATAATTTCTGAAGATGAGGTCAATTTTCAAGAACATCGTGTCAGGTCTTTTGTATAGTGTAGACATGTGGGCCTTGGTCAAATAGACTTGTGGGAGCTTACGAAAGTCTATTATTCTACTCCTTTTGGAGTTTATGCCCTCAGACTAAATTGACCATATGTCCCTAAATGGCTTGTGGAGGCAAGTTGCAACTTGCGATAAAACTCAAACCGAGACTCAGATGTAGGAGCCATTAGCTCCATTGGATTAACAACACTGGTTTTCAGCTAGTGGGGCTCCTACGCTATCATTTTATCAACCGAAAAACCATTTGTTGGAGTATCTCTGGCACTATGGTTTTGGTCAATGAGGCATAGTGCAATTTCTGAAGATGAGGTCGATTTTCAAGAACACTCTGTCAGGCATTTGTTTCTAGTTTGTTCACATGGGCCTTGGCCAAACAGACTTGCAGGAGATTCATAAATTCATTATGCTTCTCGGTTTGGATTTTATTCCCCCAGACCAAAATGGACACATGTCCTTGAATGGCTTGAGGAGGCAAGTTTCAACTGTTGATAAAACTCAAATCGAGACTCGGATTCACGAATCGTCAGCTACATTGGATCCACAGCACTCGGTTTCAGCTATTGGGGCTCCTACACTATCATTATGTCAATCAAAAAACCATTTGTTGGACTATCTCCAACACTGGGGTTTTCGTCAATGAGGCATAGTGCAATTTCTGAAGAGGAGGTCGATTTTCAAGAAAACCATGTCGGGTGTTTTTGGCTAGTGTAGTCACGTGGGCCTTGGCCAAATTGACTTGTGGGAGCTTACAAAAGTTCGTTATGCTACTCGGTTTGGATTTTATGCCCCCAGATCAAATTGACCACATGTCCCTAAATGACTTGAGGAGGCGAGTTGCAAATCATGATAAAACTGAAAACAGGACTTAGATGCATGAATCGTTAGTTGCATTGGATTAAGAGCATTGAGTTTCAACTAGTGGGGTCCCTACGCTATCATTCCTTCGACCAAAAAACCATTTGTTGGAGTATATTCAACACTAGGGTTTTTGTCAATGAGGCATAGTGCAATTATTGAAGATTAGGTCGATTTTCAAGAACACTTTCTCGAGCGTTTTTTTCTAGTGTAGTCGCATGGGCCTTAGAAAAACATACATGCGGGAGCTTACGGAAAAACATTATGCTGCTTGGTTTGGATTTTATTCCCTCAGACCAAATTGGCCACATGTCCTTGAATGGATTTAGGAGGCAAGTTGCAACTATCGATAAAATTCAAGTCAGGACTCAGATGCATGAACTGTCAGTTGCATTGGATCCGGAGCACCAGGTTTCAGCTATTGGAGCTCCTACGCTATCATTCCATCGACTGGAAAACAATTTGTTGGAGCATCTACAACACTAGGATTTTGGTCAATGAGGCATAGTGCAATTTTTGAAGAGGAGTTCGATTTTAAAGAACACTATGTTGGGTATTTTTGGCTAGTGTAGTCACATGGGCCTTGGCCAAATAGACTTGCGGAGGCTTACGAAAGTGTGTTATGCTACTCAGTTTGGATTTTATGCCCCCAGAGAAAATTGACCATATGTCCCTAAATGGTTTGAGGAGGCGAGTTGCAACTCGCGATAAAAAAAAAACCCAGACTCAGATGCACAAACCATCAGTTGCATTAGATTCAAAGAACTGGGTTTTAGCTAGTGGGGCCCCTAAGCTATCATTTCGTTGACCGAAAAGACATTTGTTGGAGTATCTTCGTCAATAGGGTTTTGGTCAATGAGGCATAGTACAATTTTTGAAGATGAGCTCGATTTTCAAGAACACTTTGTCGGGAGTTTTGTTCCTAGTGTAGTCGCATGAGCCTTGGCCAAATTGACTTGGGGGAGCTTACGAAATTCCATTATGCTACTTGGTTTGGATTTTATTCCCCCAGATCAAATTGACCACATGTACTTGAATGGCCTGAGGAGGCGAGTTCCAACTATCAATAAAACTCAAACCAGGAATCCGTTGCACATATCGTTAGTTTGATTGGATGCAGAGCACCGAGTTTTTATCTACCAGAAAATCATGTTTTGGAGTATCTTCAACACTAGAGTTTTGGTCAATGAGGCATAGTGCGATTTCTAAAGAGGAGGTCAATTTTTAATAACATCGTGTCAGGTCTTTTTGGATAGTGTAGTCATGTGGGCCTTGGTCAAATAGACTTGAGAGATCTTACGAAAGTCTGTTATCCTACTCGGTTTGGATTTTATGCCCCCAGACCAAATTGACCACATGTCCCTAAATGGCTTGTGGATTTGAGTTGCAAATCGCGATACAAATCAAACCAGGACTTGGATGTAGGAACCATCAGTTGCATTGGATTAAGAGCACCGGTTTTAGCTAGTGGGGCCCCTATGCTATCATTGTTTCCACCGAAAAAACATTTGTTGGAGTATCTCTAGAAGTAGGGTTTTGATCAATGAGGCGTAGTGCGAGTAATGAAGATGAGGTTGATTTTCAAGAACACTCTCTTAGGTATTTTTTTCTAGTTTAGTAAAATGGGCCTTGGACAAACAGACTTGCGGGAGCTTACAAAACTCCATTATGCTGCTTGGTTTGGATTTTATGCCCAGGACCAAGTTGGCCACATGTCCTTAAATGGATTGAGGAGGTGAGTTGCAACTATCGATAAAACTAAAACTAGGACTCGGATGCAAGAATCGTCCATTGCATTAGATCCGGAGCACTGGTTTCAGCTATTGGGGCTCCTTTACTATCATTCTGTTGAACAAGAAATCATTTGTTGGACTATCTCCAACACCAGGGGTTTGGTCAATGAGGCATAGTGCAATTTCTGAAGAGAAGGTCGATTTTCAAGAAACTTGTGTTGGGTGTTTTTGGCTAGTGTATTCACATGGGCCTTGGCCAAATTGACTTGCAGGAGCTTACAAAAGTCTGTTATACTACTCGGTTTGGATTTTATGCCCCTAGATCAAATTGACCACAGGTCCCTAAATGGCTTGAGGAGGTGAGTTGCAACTCACGATAAAACTGAAAATGAAACTTAGATGCATGAACCGTCAGTTGCATTGGATTAATAGCACTGAGATTCAACTAGTGGGGCCCCTACGCTATCATTTAGTCGACCAAAAAACCACTTGTTGGAGTAACTCTGGCACTAGGGTTTTAGTCAATGAGGCATAGTGCAATTTCTAAAGATGAGGTCGATTTTCAAGAACAACCTGTAGATCATTTTTTTCTAGTGTAGTCGCATGGGCCTTGGCCAAACATACATGTGAGAGCTTACAAAACAACATTATGCTGCTCAATTTGGATTTTATGCCCTTAGACCAAATTGGCCACATGTCCTTGAATGAATTGAGGAGGCGAGTTACAACTATAGATAAAACTCAAATCGAGACTCGGATGGACGAACTGTTAGTTGCATTGGATCTGGAGCACTAGGTTTGAGCTATTGGGGATCCTATGATATCATTACATTGACTGAAAAACAATTTGTTGGAGTATCTCCAACACTAGGATTTTAGTTAATGAGGCATAGTGCAATTTATGAAGAGGAGGTCGATTTTAAGGAACATTGTGTTGGGTATTTTGGGCTAGTGTAGTCATGTGGGCCTTGGCCAAATAAACTTGCGGGAGCTTACAAAAGTCTTTTATTCTACTCAGTGTAGATTTTATGCCCCCAGACCAAATTGACCACATGTCCCTAAATCGCTTGAGGAGGTGAGTTGCAACTCGCGATAAAACTCAAACTGAGACTCCAATGCACAAACTGTTAGTTGCATTGGATTAAGAACATAGGGTTTCATCTAGGTTGCCCCCTAAGATATCATTATGTTGACCAAAAAATCATTTGTTGGAGTATCTCCAACACTAGGGTTTTGGTCAATGAGGTATAATGCAATTTCTGAAGAGTAGGTGGATTTTCAAGAAAACCATGTCAGGTGTTTTTGGTTAGTGTAGTCACATGGGCCTTGGCCAAATTGACTTGCGGGAGCTTACGCAATTCCATTATTCTACTCGGTTTACATTTTATGCCCCCATATCAAATTGACCACAATTCCCTAAATTGCTTGAGGAGACGAGTTGCAACTCGCGATAAAACTCAAACCGGGATTTAGATGCACAAATGATGCAGGAGCATCTCTCCACGTCAGCCAGCCAGCCAGCCAGCCACGCCCACGAATTCAAATCGCACGCTAAAAGAGAGGCGCAACCTCATCTAAATTTGAATTCAATTTAAATTTAAATGCTTAGGTTGTTGAGCTAGGAAGTCGTGCCTTTGTGCAGGCATAGAGTAGATTGGCCTTTAATGTGTGTAATGGCTGAGATCTAGATCCAATTCTGGACTAGACAGCCCATTCAATGTAATTGAATAGGGTAGGTAGCTTGGAGGGAAGCGCTCGAAGAGCCCCCTCATGTAAAAGAGATTTCCATATCTCATTTTGTAGTAGTGGAAGTAGTGGAAGAGAGTTAGATGAGTAGGAGTCTGAGAAGAGACAGTAAGAGCTCAAGAACACCTTGTAATTACAGGCATTTCCCATTTAATATAAACAGAGCATTTTTTTCTGCATGAATACCTGTGTTATGTGGATGTCTGTGTGTGTTATTTATTTATGTTGTAGATGTATACTGTAGTTGTGCATTTGTAGGAGTGTGCTTGATTTCAGGTGAAGGTCTTTGATGTTTCATGCCAGGAGGGTGTGACAGAGTACTGCGGTCTCTGAATACCGGTGCACTGAGGATGCACTTCTGAACACGGCGGGTTCAGATAAAGACATGTTGTGGCACAAGAACTGAAGTCAACAAATCAGAGTAAGACCTCAAGGTTGTTGAACACCTTGGAGGCAAGGCTGTGTATGAGAGAAACATTTGTAGAGATAATTCTGCTGTGGATTCTGTAAAGGCTCTGCCAAGTGGGCATTGAGCACAGGCACAAGGTGTAGTTAGAAGAAAACTACTGAGAGTTTGAAGGAGAAAACAAAATCATTGAGGGTTCTGTAGATCTCTGTCAGGAGGGCATCGAGAAAGTGCAAGGAGTGCACGAAAGAAGACAGAACTGCTAAACATTCTGTGAAAGGGAAACTTTGCCAGGTGAGCATTGAGACTGTGTGTAGGTAGGCACAAGAAGAAAAGAACTCTTTGAGTTCTGGAAGTGAGGAAGGGTCCACTGAGGGAACCTTCTTAGGGTTGTTGAACACCCAGAAAGACTCAGCAAGGGGTTGCTGGAGTGAAGAATAGGCTGAAAGGCATTTCATTCTCCATCTGATGGAGAAGGAAGAAAGGATAAAATTCCTTAGGGGTATGAGCATTCGAAAAGCTCAGGAGAGACAACACTATGGGCACGTGAAGACTCTGCAGAAGCGCAGGAGTCAAAGAATCCTTCGAGGATTCGGGCGTAGAAGTTCAGGAGGGAGAACGTTACATACGCGTAGCGAAGCTCAGAGTCGAGAGTTCGCTGGGGGAATTAGAGACAGGCCGAGGCCTTTTGAATCTTTGGAATTTCTCCCAAGTCAGGGAAGAAAGTGCGTAGAAGCTCAGGAGGAGCATAGTAGCCGTCAGATCGGCTGAAGAAGAATATCTGGACCGTCGGTTTTCACGTCCAGGAAGGTGCACAGGAGAAGCGTCGAGGAGAATGGATCTGGGCCATCAGATCTTGAGCGAATACCTGTCAGCCGTAATATTGGATAGGAGTTGCACGAGGTTTACCTTCATGGATAGGAGGCGGAAAATCCCGACGAAGGCGTGGCCATCGGGATATCGCATATCGGGATATCGGAGATCTCGAAGACAAGAGATCGGGGATTTCCATGGGAAAAGTCACAGAAATGATCTGAGTCATCCGTTTGTGGGGACACGTGGACAAGATTGAAAGTCCATCGGTGTATCAGGGATCGTTGTTTCGTGAGTCCTGGAGACAAGGCACCCAGGGCACTTGGAGTCGTGAAATCGCGAGGAGAGATTAGAACCGTCCATCTTGAGGAGGACGCGTGGAAGTAATCGAACGCCATCGGGAAAAGTCCCAAAAGGAAGGACTCCATTGGAGCTTCAGGAGTCGGCAAATGGGGAGTTCTGTGAGCAAGAGGTCAGGGAAATCCATAGTGAAAACCTCGATACAATTAGAGCATCCATCTGTTGGGACAGGTGGCAATCATCTAGAGTCATCAGCGGTTTGGCCATCGAGACTCACATAGGTAAGTGTTTTTGGTTTGGCATTTGGTGAAGTTCGAGGCTTAATATGGACCGTCCATCCATTTGGGATGTGTGTCGGAGATCCGACGAAAGTCAGGGATCGACATATCAAGGATTTTGTGGACACGAAGTCTTTTCATTTCGGAATCGCGAACCCCGAAACCCCGAAAGGAGGGAAGATCCATTGAGGGAGCCAACTGTCAGCACATCAGAGAAGAGGAAAGTGCCATCGTGAGGGGCCAGCTGTCAGCATAGCGAAGAGTCGGTATTTGGAGGATCGGGAATCCCGTGAGCCAATGCATTGCGGCATTGAAAATCTCAAAACCCCGACGGAGTGGTAAGACTGAGGTCATGGGGATAACGGTCATATGGGCTAGAGCCTAGATAGGAGGGCTAACGCGTAAAGGGCACGTCGGGATTTGAGGGATCGCGAATCCTGAGGACATGTGCATTTGGACATTGGAAAGTCTGAAACCCTGATGAGGAGGTATGGTTGTGGTCATATAGAGGGAGGTCGTATGGACCCAAAAGACTAGCCCAGTGGACTAGCGGAAGTTGGAGCGCGTCGGGAATCGGAGGATCGCGGATCCTAAGGGAAATTGCATTTTGGTATTAGAAAGCCTGAAACCCCGACGAAAGGAAAGATATAAGGCTGTGGTCTTGTAAGAACGATCGTGTGGACCAGGGCATAGCCAGGAAGGGCTAAGGCCGGGTAGAGAGCTCATCGGTGATCGAGGACTCGAGAGGTACAGAAATCTTGACGTTGGGGAACGCGAAACCCCGAAACCCAAAATTAAGATCAGGGAGAAAGGAGGACCTGTGGATTGGGTTTTCACAGGGATTCCATTGGGAGTCCAAAAGAGCCGCTTCGGCTCAGAAAGTGATTTTTGAACGATCCTTGAAGACCGAGAGGTCAGGCGTAGAGACCCTGCAGGGTATGTAGGAGCGTCGCGCCATCAAGTGGTATCCGAGCTAGAACTTTGTTTGTATATTTCAAGTAGAGGGAGAAGGTAAAGGAAGACAAAGCACTAGAGACTCTGTGGTGATTGTTTGCAGGTAGGTAGCAATCAGGAAGACAGTCGGCAGGACTACAGGATGAAGCTGGTAGAACTCTTAGTGCGGAGTGACAACAACAGGTTTTCTAGGAAAGCAGACAGAGACAACACCATGGTTACTAAAGGCCATAGGCATGCTGGGAAGAAAAGCAAGGCAGAAAAACTTGTAGAAATGGATAAAGAAATGGATAAAGAGCTCTATGAATTAAAGGCAGACATAGAGAAGCTCAAACTGCAGATGCGATAGGATAGGAGGTCGAGACGGATGCATGAATTGCCCATGAAGAAGGCAAAAGCAAAGTGGCCAGTCAAGGAGTTGATGGTCAGAGGGCAGCGCAGGCTGTTAAAAATATGGTTGAGGTATGCTGAAAACCTCAAGGCCATAGAGGAAAAGATGATATATGTCTGTGAACCAGAGACTGGGAGAAGTCTTGATGATTTTGAAAATGAATTGAGATCAGTTGAAGATCTCAAGGACTGCCAGGAGGGCAGAGAGGAAATTCTAGTTTGCCAGGAAGGAAAAAAGTTGAGATCACTGCGGGATCTCAGAGACTGTCAGGAGGACAGCCAGGGAATTTCACATTGCCTACTGGGCAATGAAATGAGGTTGCTGCGGGATCTCAAAGACTGCCAGGAGGGCAGTGGAAGCATCTCAGATTGCCAGGTGGGCAGAGATGAACATATGAGACCATTTGAAAGTCTCATGGAATCGGAGGTGATTTCAATTCAACAAGGAGTGTTGATGAAGATGGGATCGGTTGACCTCATAGTCTGCCAGGAGGGCAGTGAACACATATCATATTGTCAGGTGGGCAAGGATGAGCAGGTGAATTTTGATTAGCCCGAGGAGCTGACAGAATAGATGAGATTGTCTAAGAGTCTCATAAAATCAGAGATGAATTTAGATCAACATGTGCAGCTGATAGAAGAGAAGGATCTGAGGGATCTTTTGATGATTGGGGGAATTGGAGTATTCCTACCATTTTCCCAGGAGGAGGCAGAAGTCTGTGTTGCAGATGGTGCAACAACAACAACAGAACAGTCAACTGAGATTGTCAAGGAGGAACTGGAGCAGAATTTGGAAGCTGCCCAAGAAGGAAAACAGAGTGAGCATTCTGAGGAATGGCTCAATGACTTCAGCCAAGAAGCTGAGGAAGCTGTAGCATTGAAGCTGACAACAGAAGAAGCAGACGAAGAGGATGATGAGCATTCTGAGGAATGGCTCAATATTTTCAGCAAGGAAGCTGAAAAGACTACAACAGGGGAGTTTGCAGCAGAAGAAGAAGAGGCAGAAAACATTTGTTTTTCTGATTTGTATGAACAATTCGAAGCCCTGGAGAAAAGGGTGAAGGTGCAGAGCGTGCACATCCAACATGTGAAGTTGGAAACTGATGAAGGAGGCATGAGAGATCATGATGATCTGCTCATGTGCCAAAAAAATTTGCAGTTGAGGAGACTGTAAAAACAGAGCCAGCCACTGGAGCAGCTGGACGAAGTAATAGAAGAGATCAGAAGGTTGATGTTGGGGTCAGTAGAGACTGCCAGCGAGGAAAGGTTGAACAGGAAGAAGGAAGCAGAAGCAGTAGCACAGAAGCAACAACAGAATGGAGCAGATGGGAAGCTCTAGATATTTGTTTGGGATCCAGGAGGATTTCCAACAGTTGAAAGGGGAAGCTCATGAGCAGGGGATCATGATTTTGCAACTGAGGAGTATGATGCAGGAGCATCTCTCCACGTCAGCTAGCCAGCCAACTAGCCATGCCAACGAATTCAAATCACATGCTAAAAGAGAGGCGCAGCCTCATCTAAATTTGAATTCAATTTAAATTTAAATGCTTAGGTTGTTGAGCCAGGAAGTTGTGCCTTTGTGCAGGCGTATAGTAGATCGACCTTTAATGTGTGTAATGGCTGAGATCTAGATCCGATTCTAGACTAGACAACCCATTCAATGTAATTGAATAGGGTAGGTAGGTTGGAGGGAAGCGCTCGAAGATCCCCCTCAGGTAAAAGAGATTTTCATATCTCATTTTGTAGTAGTGGAAGTAGTGGAAGAGAGTTAGATGAGTAGGAGTCTGAGAAGAGCCAGTGAGAGCTCGAGAACACCTTGTAATTACATGCATTTTCCATTTAATATAAACAGAGAAGTTTTTCCTGCATGAATACCTGTGTTATGTGGATGTCTATGTGTGTTCTTTATTTATGCTGTAGATGTATACTGTAGTTGTTCATTTGCAGGAGTGTGCTTGATTTCAGGTGAAGGTCTTTGAGGTTTCATGCCAGGAGGGCGTGACAGAGTAATGCGGTCTCTAAATACCGGTGCATTGAGGATGCACTTCTGAACACTGCGGTTTCAGACAAAGACGTGCTGTGGCACAAGAACTGAAGTCAACAAATCAGAGTAAGACCTCAATGTTGCTGAACACCTTGGAGGCAAGGCTATGTATGAGAGACACAGTTGTAGATAGAATTCTGCTATGGATTCTGTAAAGGCTCTGCCAAGTGGGCATTGAGCACAGGCACAAGGTGCAGTTGGAAGAACTCTGCTGAGAGTTTGAAGGAGAAAATAGAATCATTGAGGGTTCTGTAGAGCTCTGTCAGGAGGGAATCAAGCAAGTGAGAGCTCGAGAACACCTTGTAATTACAGGCATTTTCCATTTAATATAAACATAGTAGTTTTTCCTACATGAATACCTGTGTTATGTGGATGTCTGTGTGTGTTCTTTATTTATGCTGGAGATGTATATTGTAGTTTTGCATTTGCAGGAGTGTGCTTGATTTCAGGTGAAGGTCTTTGAGGTTTCATGCCAGGAGGGAGTGACAGAGTACTGCTGTCTCTGAATACTGGTTCACTAAGGATGCACTTCTGAACACTACGGGTTCAGACAAAGACGTGATGTGGCACAAGAATGAAGTCAACAACTCAGAGTAAGACCTCAAGGTTGCTGAACACCTTGGACGCAAGGCTGTGTATGAGAGACACAGTTGCAGATAGAATTCTGCTGTGGATTTTGTAAAGGCTTTTCTAAGTGGGCATTGAGCACAGGAACAAGGTGCAGTTGGAAGAACTCTACTGAGAGTTTGAAAGAGAAAACAGAATCATTGAGGGCTCTGTAGAGCTCTGTCAGGAGGGCATCGAGCAAGTGAAAGGAGTGCACGAAAGAAGACAGAACTGCTGAACGTTCTGTGAAAGGGAAACTCTACCAGGTGGGAATTGAGACTGTGTGCAGGTAGGAACAAGAAGAAAAGAACTCTTTGAGTTTTGGAAGTGAGGAAGGGTCCACTGAGGGAACCTTCTCAGGGTTGCTGAACACCCAGAAAGACTCAGCAAGGGGTTTCTGGAGTGAAGAATAGGCCGAAAGGAATTTCATTCTCCATCTGAGGGATAAGGAGGAAAGGATAAAATCCCTTAGGGGTCTGAGCATTCGAAAATCTCAGGAGAGACAACACTGTGGGCACATGAAGACTCTGCAGAAGCATAGGAGTCAAAGAATCCTTCGAGGATTCAGGCGCAGAATTTCAGGAGGGATAGCGTTGCATACGCGCAGCGAAGCTCAGAGTCGAGAGTTCGCTGGGTTAATTAGACACAGGCTGAGGCCTTTTGAATCTTTGGAATTTCTCCCAAGTCGGGGAAGAAAGTACGCAAAATCTCAAGAGGAGCACAGTAGCCTTCAGATCGACTGAAGAAGAAGATCTGGACCATCGGTTTTCACGTCCAGGAAGGCGCACAGGAGAAGTGTCGTGTCGAGGAGAACGGATCTAGGTCGTCAGATCTTGAGCAGATACCCGTCATCCGTCAGATTGGATAGGAGCTGCACGAGGTTTACCTTCGTGGACAGGAGGCGGAAAATCCCGACGAGGGCATGGCCATCAGGATATCACATATTGGGATATAGAAGATCTCGAAGACAAGAGATCCAGGATTTCCATGGGAAAAGTCCCGAAAATGATCTGATCCGTCCGTTTGTGGGGACACATGGACAAGATCGAAATTCCATCGGCATATCGGGGATCGACATTTCGCGAGTCCTGGAGACAAGGCACCGAGGGCACTTGGAGTCGCGAAATCACAAGGAGAGATCAAAACCGTCCATATTGAGGAGGACGCGTGGAAGTAATCGAACGCCATCAGGAAAAGTCCCGAAAGGAAGGACTCCATTGGAGCTTCGGGAGTCGGCAAATCGGGAGTTCTGTGAGCAAGAGGTTGGGGAAATCCATAGTGAAAACCCCGATACAATCAGAGTGTCCATATGTTGGGACATATGGAAATCATCGAAAGTCATCGGCGGTTTGGCAATCGGGACTCACACAGGTAAGTGTTTTTGGTTTGGTGTTTGGCGAAGTCCGAGGCTTAATCTGGACCATCCATCCATTTGGGACGCATGTCGGAGATCCGACGAAAGTTGGGGATCGACATATCGGGGATTCTGTGGACACGAAGTCTTTGCATTTTGGAATCGTGAACCCCGAAACCCAGAAAGGAGGGAAGAACAATTGAGGGAGCCAGCTGTCAGCACATCAGAGAAGAAGAAAGTGCCATCGTGAGGGGCCAGCTATCAACATAGCGGAGAGTCGGGATTTGGAGGATCGGGAATCCCGTGAGCCAATGCATTGCGGCATTGAAAAGCTCAAAACCCCGACGGAGTGGTAAGAATGAGGTCACCGGGATAGCGGCCATATGGGCCAGAGCCTAGCCAGGAGGGCTAACGTGTAAAGGGCGCATCGGGATTTGAGGGATCGCGAATCCTGAGGACATGTGCATTTGGACATTGGAAAGTCCGAAACCCCGATGAGGAGGTATGGCTGCGGTCATATAGAGGGAGGTCGTATGGACCCAAAATACTAGCCCAGGGGACTAGCGGAAGTTGGAGCGCGTCGGGAATCGGAGGATTGTGGATCCTAAGGGCAATTGCATTTTGGCATTAGAAATCCTGAAACCCCGACGAAAGGAAATATATAAGGCTGCGGTCTTGTGAGAATGGTCGTGTGGATCAGGGCATAGCCAGGAAGGGCTAAGGCCTGGCAGAGAGCTCATAGGTGATCGGGGACTTGAGAGGTAAAGAACTCTTGATGTCGGGGAACGCGAAACCCCGAAACTTGAAATTAAGATCAGGGAGAAAGGAGGACCTATGGATCGGGTTTTCACAGGGATTCCATTGGGAGTCCAAAAGAGCCGCTTCAGCTCAGAAAGTGATTTTTGAACGATCCTTGAAGACCGGGAGGTCAGGCGCAGAGACCCTGCAGGGTATGTAGGAGCGTCGCGCCATCAACAAACCGTTAGTTGCATTGGATTAAGAGAACTAATGCTTTTCTAGTGGGGACCCTACACTATCATTTAATCGACCGAAAAACCATTTGTTGGAGTATCTTCAGCACTAGGGTTTTGGTCAATGAGGCATAGTTCAATTTCTGAAGATGAGGTTGATTTTCAGGAACACTATGTCGAGCATTTTTTTCTAGTGTAGTCGCATGGGCCTTGGCCAAACATACATGCGGGAGCTTATAGAACAAAATTATGCTAAACCCCCACATGAACTTCTTACTTTTTTCTAGAGCCAAATTCCATAATGCTGCTCAGTTTGGATTTTATGCCCCTAAACGAAATTGTTCAGATGTCCTTGAATATATTGAGGAGATGAGTTGCAACTATCTATAAAACTCAAACTGAGACTCGGATGTACAAACCCTCAATAACATTGGATGTGGAGCACCGAGTTTCAGCTATTAGGGATCCTATGTTATCATTTTGTCGATTGGAAAATCTTTTGTTGGAGTATCTCCATAACTATGGTTCTCGTCAATTAAGAATAGTGCAATTTCTTAAAGAGGAGGTGAATTTTCAACAACAATGTGTCGGGTCTTTTTGGCTAGTGTAGTCATGTGGACCTTAGCCAAACAAAATTGTGTGAGATTATGTAAGTCTGTTATGCTACTCGGTTTGGATTTTATTCCCATGGACCAAATTGACCACATGTCTTGAAATGGATTGTGGAGGCGAGTTGCAACTCATGATAAAACTCAAACCAGGACACAAATGCAGGAACCATCAGTTGCATTAGATTAAGACCACCAATTTGCAGTGAGTGGGACCCCTACACTATCATTTCATCGACTGAAAAACATTTTGTTGGAGTATCTTCGACACCAGGGTTTTGGTCAATGAGGGATACTGCAATTTCTTAAGATAAGGTCGATTTTCAGGAACACTCTGAGGGGCATTTGTTTCTAGTGTAGTCACATGGGCATTGGCCAAACAGACTTGAGGG
>ML824723.1:37525-49768 GCA_009831015.1 Picea engelmannii | reverse complement strand
AGTGCAATTTCTGAAGATGAGGTCGATTTTCAAGAATAGTCTGTCAGACATTTGTTTCTAGTTTATTCGCATGGGCCTTGGCCAAACAGACTTGCGGGAGCTTACATAAATTCATTATGCTTCTTGGTTTGGATTTTATGCCCTCAGACCAAATTGGCCACATGTCCTTGAATGGCTTGAGGAGGGGAGTTTCAACTGTTGATAAAACTCAAATCGGGACTCGGATTCACAAACTGTTAGCTGCATTGGATCCACAACACTCAGTTTCAGCTATTGGGGCTCCTACACTATCATTATGTCAATCGAAAAAACATTTGTTGGACTATCTCCAACACTAGGGTTTTGGTCAATGAGGCATAGTGCAATTTCTGAAGAGGAGGTCGATTTTCAAGAAAACCATGTCGGGTGTTTTTGGTTAGTGTAGTCACATGGGCCTTGGCCAAATTGACTTGCGGGAGCTTACAAAAGTTCGTTATGCTACTCGGTTTGGATTTTATGCCCCCAGATCAAATTGACCACATGTCCCTAAATGGATTGAGGAGGCGAGTTGTAAATTGTGATAAAACTCAAACCGAGACTTAGATGCATGAACTGTCAATTGCATTGGATTAAGAGCATTGAGTTTCAACTAGTGGGGCCCCTACGCTATCATTTCATCGACCAAAAAACCATTTGTTGGAGTATCTTCAGCACTAGGGTTTTGGTCAATGAGGCATAGTTCAATTACTGAAGATTAGGTTGATTTTAAGGAACACTTTGTCAAGCATTTTTTTCTAGTGTAGTCGCATGGGCCTTGGACAAACATACATGCGGGAGCTTAGGGAACAACATTATGCTGCTCCATTTGGATTTTATGCCCTCGGACCAAATTGGCCACGTGTCCTTGAATGGCTTGAGGAGGCAAGTTGCAACTATCGATAAAATTCAAATCCGGACTCGGATGCATGAACTGTGAGTTGCATTGGATCCGAAGCACCAGGTTTCATCTATTGGAGCTCTTACGCTATCATTCCATCAACCGGAAAATAATTTGTTGGAGTATCTACAACACTAGGATTTTGGTCAATGAGGCATAGTGCAATTTTTGAAGAGTAGTTCGATTTTAAAGAACACTGTGTCAGGTATTTTTGGCTAGTGTAGTCACGTGGGCCTTGGCCAAATAGACTTGCGGGAGCTTACAAAAATCTATTATGCTACTCGGTTTGGATTTTATGCCCCCAGAACAAATTGACCATATGTCCCTAAATGGTTTGATGTGGCGAGTTGCAACTTGCGATAAAACAAAAACCGGGACTCAGATGCACAAACCGTTCATTGCACTGGATTCCGAGAACTGGGTTTCAGCTAGTAGGGCCCCTAAGCTATCATTCCATCGACCAGAAAGAGATTTGTTGGAGTATCTTCGTCAATAGAGTTTTGGTCAATGAGGCATAGTACAATTTTTGAAGATGAGCTCGATTTTCAAGAACGCTTTGTCGAGCATTTTGTTCCTAGTGTAGTCGCATGAGCCTTGGCCAAATTGACTTGCGGGAGCTTACGAAATTCCATTATGCTACTCGGTTTGGATTTTATTTGCCTGGATCAAATTGATCACTTGTCCTTGAATGGCTTGAGGAGGCGAGTTGCAACTATTGATAAAACTCAAACCAGGAACCTGTTGCACATATCGTTAGTTGCATTGGATGCGGAGCACCAAGTTTCAACTATTAGAGCTCCTAAGCTATCATTCTTTCTACCAGAAAATCATTTTTTGGAGTATCTTGAACATTAGAGTTTTGGTCAATGAGGCATAGTGAAATTTCTAAAGAGGAGGTCAATTTTTAAGAACATCATGTCGGGTCTTTTTGGATAGTGTAGTTGTGTGGGCCTTGGTCAAATAGACTTGCGAGATCTTACGAAAGTCTGTTATGCTACTCGGATTGGATTTTATGCCTTTAGACCAAATTGACCACATGTCCCTAAATGGCTTGTGGATTCGAGTTGCAACTCACGATAAAAATCAAACCAAGACTCGGATGTAGGAACCATCCATTGCATTGGATTAAGAGCACTAGTTTAAGATAGTGGGGCCCCTATGCTATCATTTTGTCCACCGAAAAAACATTTGTTGGAGTATCTCTGGAAGTAGGGTTTTGATCAATGATGCATAGTGTGATTTCTGAAGATGAGGTTGATTTTCAAGAACACTCTGTCGGGCATTTTTTTCTAGTTTAGTAATATGGACCTTGGACAAACAAACTTGCGGGAGATTACAAAACTCCATTATGCTGCTCGGTTTGGATTTTATGCCCATGACCCAATTGGCCACATGTCTTTAAATGGATTGAGGAGGTGAGTTGCAACTACCGATAAAACTCAAACTGGGACTCGGATGCACGAATCGTCAGTTGCATTAGATCCAGAGCACCGGTTTCAGCTATTGGGGCTCCTACACTATCATTCTGTCGAACAAGAAATCATTTGTTGGACTATCTCCAACACTAGGGGTTTGGTCAATGAGGCATAGTGCAATTTTTGAAGAGGAGGTCGATTTTCAAGAAACTTGTGTTGGGTGTTTTTGGCTAGTATAGTCACGTGGGCCTTGGCCAAATTGACTTGCAGGAGCTTACAAAAGTCCGTTATGCTACTCGGTTTGGATTTTATGCCCCCAGATCAAATTGACCACATGTCCCTAAATGGCTTGAGGAGGTGAGTTGCAACTCACGATAAAACACAAAACGAAACTTAGATGCATGAACCGTCAGTTGCATTGGATTAATAACAGTCAGCTTCAACTAGTGGGGCCCCTACGCTATGATTTAGTCGACCGAAAAACCACTTGTTGGAGTAACTCCGACAATAGGGTTTTTGTCAATGAGGCATAGTGCAATTTCTAAAGATGAAGTCGATTTTCAAGAACACTCTGTAGATCATTTTTTTCTAGTGTGGTCGCATGGGCCTTGGCCAAACATACATGTGGGAGCTAACGAAACAACATTATGCTGCTCAGTTTGGATTTTATGCCCTTAGACCAAATTGGCCACATGTCCTTGAATGAATTGAGGAGGCGAGTTGCAACTATCGATAAAACTCAAATTGGGACTCAGATGGACGAAGATTCAGTTGCATTGGATCTGGAGCACCAGGTTTGAGCTATTGGGGATCCTACGCTATAATTCCATTGACTGAAAAACAATTTGTTGGAGTATCTCCAACACTAGGATTTTGGTTAATGAGGCATAGTGTAATTTCTGAAGAGGACGTTGATTTTAAAGAACATTGTGTTGGGTATTTTTGTCTAGTGTAGTCATGTGGGCCTTGGCCAAAGAGACTTGCAAGAGCTTATGAAAGTTTGTTATTCTACTCGGTTTGGATTTTATGCCCCCAGACCAAATTGACCACATGTGCCTAAATGGCTGGAGGAGGTGAGTTGCAACTCGCGATAAAACTCAAATTGAGACTCCGATGCACAAACTGTTAGTTTCATTGGATTAACAGCAGAGGGTTTCATCTAGTTGGGCCCCTAAGCTATCATTATGTCGACCAAAAAAACATTTGTTGGAGTATCTCCAACACTAGGGTTTTGGTTAATGAGGCATAGTGCAATTTTTGAAGAGTAGGTCGATTTTCAAGAAAACCATGTCGAGTGTTTTTGGCTAGTGTAGTCACGTGGGCCTTGGCCAAATTGACTTGCGAGAGCTTACGAAATTCCATTATTCTACTCGGTTTAGATTTTATGCCCCCATATCAATTTGACCATAATTCCCTAAATCGCTTGAGGAGGGGAGTTGCAACTCAGGATAAAACTCAAACCAGGACTTAGATGCACAAACCGTTAGTTGCATTGGGTTAAGAGCACTAATGTTTTGCTAGTGGGGATCCTACACTATCATTTAATCGACCGAAAAATCATTTGTTGGAGTTTCTTCGGCACTAGGGTTTTGGTCAATGAGGCATAGTGCAATTTCTGAAGATGAGGTTGATTTTCAAGAACAGTATGTCAAGCATTTTTTTCTAGTGTAGTCGCATGGGACTTGGCCAAACATACATGTGAGAGCTTACAGAACAAAATTATGCTAAACCCCCACATGCACTTCTTACTTTTTTCTAGAGCCAAATTCCATAATGCTGCTCGGTTTTGATTTTATGCCCCAAACGAAATTGGTCACATGTCCTTGAATGTCTTGAGGAGTCGAGTTGCAACTATCTATAAAACTCAAATCGAGAGATGGATGTACAAACCCTCAATTGCATTGGATGCAGAGCACTGAGTTTCAGCTATTGGGCCTCCTATGCTATCATTTTGTCGACTAGAAAATCATTTGTTGGAGTATCTCCAATACTATGGTTCTTGTCAATGAGGAATAGTGAAATTTCTTAAAGAGGAGGTCAATTTTCAACAACAATGTGTCGGGTCATTTTGGCTATTGTAGTCGTGTGGACCTTAGCCAAACAAACTTGTGGGAGATTACGTAAGTCTGTTATGCTACTCGGTTTGGATTTTATTCCCATGGACCAAATTGACCACATGTCCCTACATGGATTGTGGAGGCAATTTGCAACTCGTGATAAAACTCAAACCAGGACACAAATGCAGGAACCATTAGTTGCATTGGATTAAGAGCACCAATTTTTAGCTAGTGGGGCCCCTACGCTATCATTTCGTCGACCGAAAAACGTTTTGTTGGAGTATCTTCGACACTAGGATTTTTGTCAATGAGGGATAGTGCAATTTATTAAGATAAGGTTGATTTTCAATAACACTCTGAGGGGCATTTGTTTCTAGTGTAGTCACATGGGCATTGGCCAAACAGACTTGAGGAGGCGAGTTGCAACTATTGATAAAACTCAAATCGAGAATCAGATACACAAACTATCGGTTGCCTTAGATCCAGAGCACCGGGTTTCAATTATTGGGGCTCCTACACTATCATTAAGTCGACCATAAAACCATTTGTTGGAGTATCTCCAACACTAGGGTTTTGGTCAATGAGGCATGGTCCAATTTCTAAAGAGGAGGTCAATTTTCAAGAAATTTGTGTCAATTGTTTTTGGCTAGTTTAGTCATGTGGGCCTTGGCCAAATTGACTTGAGGGAGCTTACGAAAGTCCGTTATTCTACTTGGTTTGGATTTTATGCCCCTGGATCAAATTGACCACATGTCCCTAAATAGCTTGAGGAGGCCAGTTGCAACTCATGATAAAAATCAAACCAGGACACAGATGCATGAACCGTTAGTTGCATTGTATTAAGAGAACTGAGTTTCAACTAGTGGGGCCCCTACGCTATCATTCTGTCGAGTGAAAAACCATTTGTTAGAGTATTTTCGGCACTAGGATTTTGGTCAATGAGGCACAGTGCAATTTCTTAAGATGAGGTCGATTTTCAAGAACACTCTGTTGATCATTTTTTTCTAGTTTAGTCGCATGGGCCTTGGCCAAACATACATGCGGCAACTTACGGAAGAACATTACGCTGCTCGGTTTGGATTTTATGCCCTCAGACCAAATTGGCCACATGTCCTTGAAGGGCTTGAGGAGGCGAGTTGCAACTATTGATAAAACTCAAACCGGGACTTGGATGCACAAACCTTCAGTTGCATTGGATCCAGAGCACTAGGGTTCAACTATTGGGGCTCCTACGTTATCATTCCATTGACCGAAAAATAATTTGTTGGAGTATATCCATCACTAGGATTTTGGTCAATGAGGCATAGTGCAATTTCTGAAGAGGAGGTCGATTTTAAAGAACATTGTGTTGGGTATTTTTGGCTAGTGTATTCATGTGGGACTTGGCCAAATAGACTTGCCGGACCTTACGAAATTCTATTATGCTACTCAGTTTGGATTTTATGCCCCCGGACCAAATTGACCACATGTCCCTAAATGGCTTGAGGAGGTGAGTTGCAACTCGCGATAAAACTCAAACTGAGACTCAGATGCACAAACAGTTAGTTTCATTGGATTAAGAGAACTGAGTTTCAGCCAGTGGGGCCCCTAAGATCTCATTTTGTTGATCATAAAGACATTTGTTGGAGTATCTCTGTCACTATGGTTTTGGTCAATGAAGCATAGTACAATTTTTGAAGATGAGCTCGATTTTCAAAAACACTTTGTTGGGAATTTTTTGCTAATGTAGTCACATGGACCTTGGTCAAATTAAGTTGTGGGAGCCTACAAAACTCCGTTATGCTACTCAGTTTGAATTTTATGCCCCCTGATCAAATTAACCACATGTCCTTCAATGGCTTGAGGAGGCGAGTTGCAACTATCGATAAAACTCAAACCAAGAATCTGTTGCACGTACCGTTAGTTACATTGGATGCAGAACATCGGGTTTTAGCTATAAGAGATCTTATGATATCATTCTATCTATTGGAAAATCATTTGTTGGAGTATCTCACCCACTAGGGTTTTGGTCAATGAGGCATAGTGCAATTTCTAAAGAGGAGGTCAATTTTCAAGAACATCGTGTCAGGTATTTTTGTACAGTGTAGTCATGTGCGCCTTGGTCAAATAGACTTGCGGGAGCTTACAAAAGTCTATTATTCTACTCTTTTTGGATTTTATGCCCCCGGACCAAATTGACCATATGTCCCTAAATGGCTTGTGGAGGCAAGTTGCAACTCGCGATAAAACTCAAACCGAGACTCAGATGCAGGAGCCATCAGTTGCATTGGATTAAGAGCACTGGTTCTCAGGTAGTGGGGCCCCTACAATATCATTTCATCAACTGAAAAACTATTTGTTGGAGTATATCTGGCACTAGGGTTTTGGTCAATGAGGCATAGTGCAATTTCTGAAGATGAGGTCGATTTTCAAGAACACTTTGTCAGGCATTTGTTTCTAGTTTATTCACATGGGCCTTGGCCAAACAGACTTGCCGGAGCTTACATAAATTCATTATTCTTCTCGTTTTGGATTTTATGCCCCTAGACCAAATTGGCCACATGTCCTTGCATGGCTTGAGGAGACGAGTTTCAACTATTTATAAAACTCAAATCGGGACTCGGATTCACGAATTGTCAGTTGCATTGGATCCACATCACTCGGTTTCAGCTATTGGGGCTCTTACACTATCATTATGTCAATCGGAAAACCATTTGTTGGACTATCTCCAACACTAGGGTTTTCGTCAATGAGGCATAGTGCAATTTCTGAAGAGGAGGTCGATTTTCAAGAAAACCATGTCGGGTGTTTTTGGCTAGTGTAGTCACGTGGGCCTTGGCCAAATTGACTTGCAGGAGCTTACAAAAGTTTGTTATGCTACTCGGTTTGGATTTTATGCCCCCAGATCAAATTGACCACGTGTCCCTAAATGGCTTGAGGAGGCGAGCTGCAAATCGCGATAAAACTCAAACCCGGACTTAGATGCATGAACCGTCAGTTGCATTGGATTAAGAGCATTGAGTTTCAACTAGTGGGGCCCCTACGCTCTCATTCCGTCTACCAAAAAACCATTTGTTGGAGTATCTTCAGCACTAGGGTTTTGGTCAATGAGGCATAGTGCGATTACTGAAGATTAGGTCGATTTTCAAGAACACTTTGTCGAGCATTTTTTTCTAGTGTAGTCGCATGGGCCTTGGACAAACATACATGCGGGAGCTTACGGAACAACATTATGATGCTCGGTTTGGATTTTATGCCCTCAGACCAAATTGGCCACATGTTCTTGAATGGCTTGAGGAGGCAAGTTGCAACTATCAATAAAATTCAAATCTGGACTCAGATGCATGAACTATCAGTTGCATTGGATCCAGAGCACCCGGTTTCAGCTATTGGAGCTCCTACAATATTATTCCATTGACTGGAAAACAATTTGTTGGAGTATCTACAACACTAGGATTTTGGTCAATGAGGCATAGTGCAATTTCTGAACAAGAGTTTGATTTTAAAGAACACTGTGTCGAGTATTTTTGGCTAGTGTAGTCACGTGGGCCTTGGCAAAATAGACTTGCGGGAGCTTACAAAAGTCTATTATGCTACTCGGTTTGGATTTTATGCCCCTAGAACAAATTGACCATATGTCCCTAAATGGTTTGAGGAGGCGAGTTGAAACTCACGATAAAACAAAAACCGGGACTCAGATGCGCAAACCGTCAGTTGCATTGGATTCAGAGAACTGGGTTTCAGCTAGTGGGGCCCCTAAGCTATCATTCTGTCGACTGGAAAGACTTTTTTTGGAGTATCTCCATCAATAGGGTTTTGGTCAATGAGGCATAGTACAATTTTTGAAGATGAGCTCAATTTTCAAGAACACTTTGTTGGGCGTTTTGTTCCTAGTGTAGTCGCATGAGCCTTGGCCAAATTGACTTGTGGGAGCTTACGGAATTCCATTATGCTACTGGGTTTGGATTTTATTCCCCCAGATCAAATTAACCACATGTCCTTGAATGGCTTGAGGAGGTGAGTTGCAACTATTGATAACACTCAAACCAGGAATCCGTTGCACATATCGTTAGTTGCATTGGATGCAGAGCACCGAGTTTCAACTATTAGGGCTCTTAAGCTATCATTCTGTCTACCAGAAAATCATTTTTTGGAGTATCTCCAACACTAGAGTTTTGGTCAATGAGGCATAGTGCCATTTCTAAAGAGGAGGTCAATTTTTAAGAACATCGTGTCGGGTCTTTTTGGAGAGCGTAGTCGTGTGAGCCTTGGTCAAATAGACTTGCAAGATCTTATGAAAGTCTGTTATGCTACTCGGTTTGGATTTTATACCTTTAGACCAAATTGACCACATGTCCCTAAATGGCTTGTGGAGTCAAGTTGCAGCTCGTGATAAAAATCAAACAGGACTCGGATGTAGGAACCATCAGTTGCATTGGATTGAGAGCACTGGTTTTAGCTAGTGGGGCCCCTATGTTATCATTTTGTCCACCAAAAAAAATAATTCTTGGAGTATCTTTGGAAGTAGGGTTTTTATCAATGAGGCATAGTGCAATTTCTGAAGATGAGGTTGATTTTCAAGAACACTCTGTTAGGCTTTTGTTTCTAGTTTAGTAACACGGGCCTTGGACAAATAGACTCGCGGGAGCTTACAAAACTCCATTATGCTGCTCGGTTTGGATTTTATGCCCACGACCAAATTGGCCACATGTCCTTAAATGGATTAAGGAGGTGAGTTGCAACTATCGATAAAACTCAAATTGGGACTCGGATGCATGAATCGTCAGTTGCATCAGATATAGAGCATTGGTTTCAGCTATTAGGGCTCCTACACTATCATTCTTTCGAACAAGCAATCATTTGTTGGACTATCTCCAACACTAGGGGTTTGGTCAATGAGGCATAGTGCAATTTCTGAAGAGGAGGTCGATTTTCAAGACACTTGTATCGGGTGTTTTTAGCTAGTGTATTCACGTGGGCCTTGGCCAAATTGACTTGCAAGAGCTTACAAAAGTCCATTATGCTACTCAGTTTGGATTTTATGCCCCTAGATCAAATTGACCATAGGTCCCTAAATGGATTGAGGAGGTGAGTTGCAACTTGCGATAAAATGCAAAACAAAACTTAGATGCATGAACCGTCAATTGCATTGGATTAATAGCACTGAGCTTCAACTAGTGGGGCCCCTACGCTATCATTTAGTCGACCGAAAAGCCACTTGTTGGAGTAACTCCGGCACTAGGGTTTTGGTCAATGAGGCATAGTGCAATTTCTAAAGATGAGGTCGATTTTCAAGAACACTCTGTATATCATTTTTTTCTAGTATAGTCGCATGGGCCTTGGCCAAACATACATGCGGGAGCTTACGAAACAACATTGTGTTGCTCGGTTTGGATTTTATGCCTTCGGACCAAATTGGCCACATGTCCTTGAATGACTTGAGGAGGCGAGTTGCAACTATCGATAAAACTCAAATAGGGACTCAGATGGATGAACTGTCAGTTGCATTGTATCTAGAGCACTAGGTTTGAGCTATTGGGGATCCTACGCTATCATTCCATTGATGAAAAACAATTTTTTGGAGTATCTCCAACACTAGGATTTTGGTTAATGAGGCATAGTGCAATTTCTGAAGAGGAGGTCGATTTTAAAGAACATTGTGTTGGGTATTTTTGGCTAGTGTAGTCATGTGGGCCTTGGCCAAATCGACTTGCGGGAGCTTACAAAAGTTTGTTATTGTACTCGGTTTGGATTTTATGCCCCCAGACCAAATTGACCACATGTCCCTAAATGGATGGAGGAGGTGAGTTGCAACTCGCGATAAAACTCAAACTGAGACTCCGATGCACAAACTGTTAGTTGCATTGGATTAATAGCATAAAGTTTCATCTAGTTGGGCCCCTAAGCTATCATTATGTCCACCAAAAAATCATTTTTTGGAGTATCTCCAACACTAGGGTTTTGGTCAATGAGGCATAGTGCAATTTCTGAAGAGTAGGTCGATTTTCAAGAAAACCATGTCAGGTGTTTTTGGCTAGTGTAGTCACATGGGCCTTGGCCAAATTAACTTGCGGGAGCTTACGAAATTTCATTATTCTACTCGGTTTAGATTTTATGCCCCCATATCAAATTGACCACAATTCCCTAAATCGCTTGAGGAGGCGAGTTACAACTCGTGATAAAACTCAAACCGGGACTTAGATGCACAAACTGTTAGTTGCATTGGATTAAGAGCACTAATTGTTTGCTAGTGGGGACCCTACGCTATCATTTAATCGACCGAAAAACCATTTGTTGGAGTATCTCCGGCACCAGGGTTTTGGTCAATGAGGCATAGTGCAATTTCTGAAGATGAGGTTGATTTTCAAGAACACTATGTCGAGCATTTTTTTCTAGTGTAGTCGCATGGGTCTTGGCCAAACATACATGCAGAAGCTTACAGAAAAAAATCATGCTGCTCGGTTTCAATTTGATGCCCTTGGACCAAATTGGCCAGATGTCCTTGTATGGATTGAGGAGGTGAGTTGCAAGTATTGATAAAACTCAAACTAGGAGTCAATTACATGTACCGTCAGTTGCATTGGATTCATAACATCGAGTTTCAGCTATTAGGGCTCTTACACTATCATTTTGTCTACCAGAAAATCATTTGTTGGAGTATCTCCAACACTAGAGTTTTGGTCAAGGAGGCATAGTGCAATTTTTGAAGAGGAGGTAAATTTTCAAGAACATTATGTCGGGTCTTTTTGGATAGTGTATTCATGTGGGCCTTGGTCAAACATACTTGTGGGAGCTTACGAAAGTCTGTAATGCTACTCGTTTTGTATTTTATAACCATGGACTAGATTGACCACATGTCGCTAAATGGCTTGTGGAGGCAAGTTGCATCTTGCGATAAAACTCAAATCGAGACTCAGATGCACAAACCATTAGTTGCATTGGATTAAGAGCACCGATTTTCATCTAGTGGGACCCCTAAGCTATCATTCTTTCGACTAAAAAAACATTTGTTGGAGTATCTCTGGAACTAGGGTTTTGGTCAATGAAGCATAGTGTAATTTTTGAAGATGAGGTCGATTTTCAGGAACACTCTGTCGATCATTTTTGGCTATGTTATTGGTATTGGTATGGTATTTGTATGGTATGGTATTGGTATTGGTATTGGTATGGTATGGTATGGTATTGTATTGGTATTGGTATTGGTATGGTATGGTATGGTATTGTATTGGTATTGGTATTGGTATGGTAATGGTATGCATATTGTTTCCAATGCATACCATTGTGGTATGCAATGGTATGGTATTGGTATTGGTATTGGCAATGTTACTGGTATGGCATGATATGGTATTGTCAATGGTATTGGTATGCATATCATTGTAAATGCATACCATTTCCATTGAATGGTATGCAATGGTATTGGTATTGGTATGCAATGGTACGATATTGCTATGGTATTAGTTTTGGTATTGGTATTGGTATTCAATAGTATGGTATTGGTATTGGTATGGTGTTGTATTGGTATGGTATTGGTATGGTATGGTATTGGTATGGAATTGGTATTGGTATTGGTATTGGTATGGTATTGATATTATATGTAAATTATCTTCATCCCATGTTTTTCTTATCCTAAATCTATCTCAATTGTTGAAACAAAATTGATTTCATGCTCTTTTTTTTAGGATTTGGCAATTAATTGTTTCAGTGTTCTTGTAGGTGAATTCACATTACAGTTCTCACTTACCCTCTACCTTTGTTTTCCTCAATCATCACACTACATGAAGAATGTCATATTTACAATTTCTTCATTCTTGAGGTGCATCATGAGTTTGACAAAGTAGTGAAACATCATGTTTTACCTCCCCATGTAATGATGATC
>ML824722.1:123117-137892 GCA_009831015.1 Picea engelmannii | reverse complement strand
TACCAAATCTTTAATCATACCAAGACATTTAACTTTTCTTGAATCAAAAGAATACAGATCTCGGTATGGTCTAGTAATATTGAGACCCAACTTTTCCATAGTAACTTTGGACATTAAGTTGTGGGAAGCTCCAGAATCCAACATACAGTTATGGAGTAGGTGATCATGCACAGTCAGCATAATATAAAAAGGAGAGACAAAATCTTTGGAATTTTCAATATGTGGACCAAACACTATAGTAGGTCTATCATATTCTAAATTAATATCATGCACATGACTTTCAACATCCGAAAATTTATCATCTTGGAAATTTGCTTTCTATATATTTGACTTTTCGCCAATTCAACTAGAGGTACATAAATTTTGATTTTATTAATTTCATTTTCCAGATTGAAAATTCCAATTGTATTTTCTGCTTCTCTGGTTGGGATCTCTATTTCTCATCTTTCTGGCTTATTAGTCAGTGTTTCTTTCATTTTGGCTATGCTTGTTTTGGCATCTTGTGTTTCAACTATTTTATTTTGGGAGCTTGCACTTCAACTGTCTTTGTTTTGGCAGCTTGCGCTTCAGTGGATGGTTGCGCTGCCTCATTCATTTTACTTCTTGACAAGATATTCTTCAATGGAGCAGTTGCAAAGTTTTTATCTCTAGCCTTAAATTATATTTATGTTTAAGCTCGGCCATTATAGAGTCTATGATTCCTTGATAATCAGATTCTCCTAGATTATTTATACTTTCCTCATTTCCAAATAGGGGTTCTTGGTCTAAATATCTTTCGTAATCTGGTCTTGTTAGGTGAGGTTCTCAGTCATCATCACTGATGTTTTTTATATCTTCATCTAACCCCTCATAGTCTTTAATATCATCACTTTGCATGAAGTTTTATGTTTTAAAAGGGATTTTGATATTTTGGTCTTCATTTTTCACTTGTCTTTGATGGATCTAGGGGTTGGGATTCCTTTTGAAATCTCTTCTAGCAAAAGTATCATATTTACCTTGGTCTAGTTCCATTCTAGATATTTTGTTTGATAACTCTTTGATTATCTTAGCCATTTCATCCATTTTTTCCTCTGAGGACCTCCCAGATCTGGAGGGTCCTGTTTATTCTCTGAAGCGTTTGGTTTCCCTGCTTCCTATCTCAACTTTCGATTTTAGTTTTCCTAAAGCCATCATGTTCGAATCGATTTCTATGGAATTTTTCGGCATCCTCGTGGGGGTAGAAGATCTCCTTTCCCTTAAAAGTAGGGAAAATTCGGGCTCAAAAGCCTCTGCGAAGGTCACTTTAGCTGCAGGTTGTGAGGGTTTAACTTCTGCTGGAATATTATGATAGAGTTTGTTAAATCTTTGGGTGAATTCTAGGACTGAATCGAAATTGTTTTTCCTCAGAGCCCCAAACTCCGTCAAATAGTACAAGTGATATTTCTTTTCCCCCCAATGTCTTAAAAAGGCATTTTCTAACTCATCGTAAGACCTTACGAAACCTACTGGGAGCCTTTGAAACCTGATTATTACTTGTCCTTCAAAAGTTTGCACCAAAATCCTCGAGTAAACATCTGCATGCTCAATACCGAGGTTATCAGCGAATTGGTCGAAAATTCTTATGTGTTTTGTGGCAGTTAAGTCTCCTTCTCCCATGAATTTTGGTAAGTTCTTCATATAATTTTTAGGTAAATCATGAAGAATGGGAGGGAGGACCAAAGGAGCTTATCTTGTTGATACCTTAGAAAAAATCATAGGGGGTAGAGGTAGTACTTTACCACCTCCTCCTCCAGCTGCTCCGGCATCACCTCCTCTAGCAGTAGCCATTGAGAGTATAGGGGATGAAACTTAGGAACTATAGAGCGGATTTTAAAAAACTTGTAGTGACCCTTTGACCACCTCGGGATGAGGTGAAGGAGGTTTTGGAAAATGACCGTTAGGAGACAAAAAATATGAAAAGGGGGGAAAATGGAAATGAGGGCTGGGTTCTTCGGACTTACAGGATATATAAATAGGAGAACCAACAAGAGTTGAATCAGGGTATCGAATATACTCCTCAAAGTTTCAGGGTATCAAAAACTTTACTTCAGGGACCAACGAAATATTAATAAAAGTGGGTATTGAAAGGGATCTTTTACCTTTACTAGAAAAGGGGGAAGTCAAACCCATCTTGGCTTTTATCTGAGGTAAAACCATCTCAGTGTGTATGGTTTTGGCTTCAAGTTTATCAATTGATGTATCTCTGAAATGGATTTGTGTGTAAACTTCTTGAACGATTGAATGTTCAAGTGGAACCTTAGCATTAGTTTGCACAGTTTTGGGTTGGTAAGCCTTATTTGTGGATGCAACAGTCTGCTTGAGGTAAGCCTCAAAAGTATTGTTGGATTACTGAGAGGGGAGGTGACTTAGTAATAACGTAATTATAATCATTTTTCTCCAAATAATCCAAGTGTTATATCAATCTAGAATTATTATCCAATAATGAGCAATAAGAAATGAAAAATCACACACATACACAGTACACCATTTTTTTACGTGGAAACCCAAATCGGGAGAAAACCATAGAATGATTTATCTTATATGTCTTGAAGAATTACATTCACTGGAAGCACCAACCTCCTTTGTTTTCTAGCTGCAACTGAAAGGAGGCTCCAACCCCCTAGTTTCTCAAGCTACAACCTAAGGAAAGCTCCAACTCACCAATTCTCTGGCTACAACCAGAAGGAAGCTACAACCCCCTATGTTCTCCAGCTACAACCCGAAGGTGGCTACAACCACCTATCCTTTCCCCATCCAACCACCCTGAAGTAGAAGTAGAATGAAGGAACCACTGTCACACTATAACTATGAGATATATCGCTGTAAACATGTACCAATAAACCTAAACCATGCATCAACTTGTACCTCAACCTGTAATCAACCTATACCATAAACAAGTGCATCAACCATGCACCAACATGTACCAAACAATTTGTAATCAACCTGTACTGAATAAAGATCTGAAACTAATACACAATGTTCTTTAGTGTGTTTTATGCAATTCCTCTAGGTGTCACTACTTGGAACCTCTCAGAAAAGGAGTTATGGCAAAAATGACACACCTTACTAAATTATGGCTTATTCTAGAGAGAGACCTTGTAGAGCATGCCCCACAAGGAATATTTATTGAATTGATATGAAACTATTACAAACATTACTATAGACTATAATCTAACCAACACATTTTTTCTTACTAAATTTGGATCTGTTATGAAGAAGTTATGACATTTTTACCCGAAACACATGTTTTTGACTAGTTTCAGGACTAGCCACAAACCCTATTTTCCATGGAGTGTAACTCCAAAAATACAACGAACCACAATCTCAATGTTTTACCACAAATACTTGGATATGTTTCCTCAATGGAATATAAATTTCACGGTCTGAATCATTATAGAAAAAACGATATTGCGAAAATGGTGAATGACCTGAAAAAAACATACCTTAGAAAGTATCATCAAAAGAATTTATCCTTCCTTGAATTTCGGCCTTGTTTTCTTCACTTTCCTCAGAAATTCAGCTTAGATATCTTTTGGTTACCTCAAACACCTATATGTATTCACTGTCCAAGTAGCTTCCTTAAAAACATCTTCTAGGTCACTTTGCCCACTTTCCTTATTTTAGGGTTAACCCACATCTAATTTCTACATTAATTGTATTATTGAATTAATTTATTTTGTATTCAATTTGAATTATAGTAAACTCATCACTTCACTTTATTATTTACCTTTTAAAATATCTTAAACCACTTTGACTACTTTGACCTTTTGGGGCTTCTAGATGACATAATATGAAGGTCCTCCAACTCCGTAAGGCCATAACTCTCAAACCCTGAGGAGTTATGTGATGTTCCAAATACCACCATAAATGTAATGAAATGTACTATCCATATAGAATAGTATTACCTAAAAATATATCAAAACTCATATTTGTATCCATCAAACAAACTTGGGTCCATTACCCAAACCTGGGTTCTCCAACTTCTCATGGCCATAACTCTCTAACCGTGAGGAGTTATGTGACGTTCCACATACCAACAGAAATGGAATGATAAGAAATATCCATCTAGGATAGTTTCACTAAAAAATTCATTGGATTTCATCTCATTATTCCACAAATAAGCATGGTTTCTCTAACCATACTTCTAGGATAACTCAATCCGCAAAGCATCTTCCTCTAAGGGATTTCACCATAAGGGGGCCACTTTGGAGTTCATCCATTTATACTTATTGTCAACCATGACAAGACAATAATGAGTCATCTTTACATCAGACAATCTTGGGTCCATTACCCAACCTTTGTGCTACGGGGCTTTCTTCAAGGGTTGACATCAATGACAACCAACCTTAATCAACAATCTCCCCCTTTGTCCTTGATGGAAACACTCTGATGCAATACTGAAATCATATCACTCATGCTCCCCCTAGAACCATTACTATGTCCTCTGCCTCTATCCTCTGCATCTGATAAATATCTCCCCCTTTGTCATCAATGGAAAATTTATCTTTCCATCCAAGGTTGCTCCCCCTGACTGAACTATCCTCTTATGGTTCTTCCTCGTGTAAATCTAAGACATAAGATAAGCATTAAAAAAACATTCATTTTGGAGTAGAAATAACTCCAAGTCTCTTGTGAAGATATTCAAAGGATTCTCATGGAAGTGGTTGTGTGAAGATGTATGATACTTGTTCTTTTGTGCCCACATACTCAACTCTGATGTTCTTTTCTACAACCTGCTCCCGTAGAAAGTGATAGTTTATTGGAATGTGCTTTGTCTTGGAGTGCATCACCAGGTTCTTCGAGATACTGACAACACTTTTATTATCACAATAGATTGGAATGGTCTCATCATACTCAACCTGTATATATGTCAGAGTTTGTTTCATCCAAAGAACCTGTGCACAACATGATGATGCTTCAATATACTCTACCTCGACTGTAGATAAAGATACTGATGATTGTTTCTTTCTTAGCCATGATACTAAACACTCACCCAAGTAGAACGTTGCTCCACTGGTGCTTCATCGGTCATCAATAAAACCTACCCAATCTGCATCTGTGTAGACAATAAGTGATAGATCCTTTCCTTTTGGATACCATAATCCAAACTCTTTTGTTCCTTTGAGATATTTGAAAATCCTATTCACTGCTAACACATGTGACTCCTTTGGTGCTGCTTGAAATCGTGCCACTTTTCCAACTGCCTGCATTACATCTAGTCTGGATGTTGTCGCATATAGTATGTTTCCAATCATTGACTTGTATTTCCTCTGATCTGTAGACTTTGAATCATCATATTTTCTCAAATTGCAACCGGTTTGCATGGGAGTGATAACTGGTTTGCAATCTTCCATTCCGAACCTTTTTAGCATTTATCTGATATACTTGGTTTGAGAAATAAATATTCCTTGGTTGCTTTGACATATCTAAAGTCCCAAAAAGAAGGATAGTTCTCCAAGTAATGAAATTTCAAATTCATTCTGCATATATTTTGCAAATTTATGGCTTAACCTGTCATCATCACTACCAATATCAACAATATCTGAATTTTAAATTTTGCAGCGGAGTAGTTATTCTTTTATAAATTTTATGAATTTTTTAATGGCCAAAATCCGGATTGTAGTCAAAGACTTGATTTTAGAGAAACTCTGAATGAAGAATGGTTGGCCAAAAGTCAGTTCAAAAAAGGTATGATAAAGAGACTGGAAAAAGGAAGGGATCAGGAAAACGAAGCTCTGATACCAAATGAGACGAACAAATTTCGCTCACACAAGAATTATCCAAAATACTTGGAATATAACACAATAATCCATTTAGGAATAATGTATAAATGTATAAAATATGAATATATAAGATGAGATAAGATGATATACAATTGAGAATGAGGGCTCGTTTATATACCCACATAGGGTTTCCCTTAACCAATAGTCATGTCATTTGAGACCTGTCCTTTCATTATTAATAGTTATTATTTATTAATTAACTATTATGTTATGAATATCTATTTATATGTATATTTATGTTCATAACAATTACCTTCACTTACCTTGATATAGAGGTTGTTGTCAACACTTCCTTTTCTGAACCCTTCCTGCTATAGATACTTATCCAATCTAGAGTACCATGCTCTAGGAGCCTGTTTTAGACCATACAAGGCCTTCTTTAATTTACACACTTAATAAGTGTTCTTTGACAACTGAAATTCTTCTGGTTGTTCAATGTAGACTTCTTCTTCAAGCTCCCCATTCAAAAAAGATGATTTTACGTCCATCTAATATACTTTAACATTTTTGGAGCATGCATAGGCTAAAAGAAACCGAATTTCTTCCATTCTAGAAACTGGGGTAAATGTCTTTTCAAAGTCAATTCCTTCCATCTGTGCATATCCTTTACATACCAATCTATCTTTGTTCCTTGTAACTTGTCCATCTTCATTTAATTTATTCCTGAAAACCCATTTTATGACGATCACATTCTTATTCTTTGGTCTTGGAACCAGTTCCCAAGTGTCATTTTTCTTTATTTGATCCAATTCTTCATCCATGGCCTTATTCCAAAATTCATCCTTGTTGGCTTCTTCAAAATAGTTTGGTTCAATTGTAGATAAGAGTGCTAGGTGTGTTTGTTCTAGTGAATAGATTTTTCTTCTAGTCTAAACTCCTGCATATTTGTTTCCAATAATCTAATCTGAAGGATGATTCTTCTGTACTCATTTTCTAGGTTTCTTTGGAGATACTTGTTGAACTTTCTCTTTTGTTTCTATCGAATTATCTTCATCTTCCTCTTCTACCTCAAATTTTGCTTCTTCTTCTTTGAAAAGTTGTTCCATTAATTTGTTTTCTTCTTCCTTTGATTATGGTCTACCTATTTTATCAAGTGTTACGTTGATTCTTTCCTCAACTTTGTTCAATCTTAGATTGTAACACTTGTATGATTTAATTGTACTTAAGTAACCAAAAATTACTCTTTTGTCCACACGAGAGTCAAACTTTCCCATTCTGCCATCTTCTCTTTTGATGTATCCTTTGCTTCCAAAAACTCTGAAGTGCTTCACATTTGTTGGTCTTCCTTTCCATAGCTCGTAGGGAGTTTTATCAGTGTTGTTTCTGAACATTACTCTATTTTGAATGTGAACTGTTGTATGCACTACCTGTGTCCAAAATATATCTGTCAATTTGGAATTCATTAGCATTGTTCGAGCCATTTCCTGTAATGTCTTGTTCTTTCTTTCAACAACTCCATTCTGTTGAGGTGTCCTAGCAATGGAGAATTGCCTTTTTATTGCATGATTGGTGCAATATTCCATAAATTCCTTTGAAGTGAACTCTCCTCCATTATCATATCTCAAGCATTTGATTCTTGAATCCATCTCATTTTCAACCATTTCCTTGTAGATCTTGATGTTTTCAAAAGATTCTAACTTGTTCTTGAGAAAGAAAACTGCAGTCATTCTTGTATAATAATCAACTAATAACATAAAGTATCTCTCACCTTTTAAGCCCTTTGTTGTAGTTGGTCCATCTAGATCAGTATGCACAATTTCTAGTGGCCTTGTTGTTGAATATTCCTTTGATTTGGACTTGGTCTTTGTTTGCTTTCCTTGTTGACAATGCTTGCATAAAGGGTTGGTTGGTTTTGTGATCTGAGGAATTTCTCCGACTTATTCTCTTTTGTTGACTTTGAAAAGGATATCAAAATGCATGTGACCCATTCTTCTATGCCATAGCCAACTTTCATCTTCCTTTCCTAGACAACATTTTTCATTTCAAATTTCACTTAATACATATATGTTGTTTGAAGTTCTTGTAGCTGTACCGACCAATTTCCCTTAACCTTCTCTTCTTATCTCACACTTTTGTGAATCGAAAGTAACTTTATGACCTTGGTCACACATTTGACTCACACTTAGAAGATTATATTTCATATCTTTTACCAGTAGAACATTTTGTGCCTTTTTATTCTTGTTCCCAATTCGGACTGTGCCTTCTCCAATGATTTTGGTTGAATTATCATTTCCGAAGGAGAATGATCCATTTCATTCCTTTCGCAAGGTAATAAATTTGTCTCTATCACCTGTCATGTGTTTTGAACACTCACTGTCAACATACCAACCGTGTTTCTTCTACTTAGCTTGTAGAGAGACTGTTCATTCTTCATTGCTAGACTGATCTTGCTTTCTTATCCATGTTGTTTTCTGAGGTTATTGTCTGTGATTGTTGTTATTATGTTAAGGCTCTTTAGGAGGGACTGCCATTCTGTGGTTTTTGGCCACATGTCCAAAATTGTTACATTTGTAACATTCCACTTTAGTTCTCAAGGATTCAAACCTGTTGTAACTTCTTCTTTATTTTTCACTATGTCTTCTTGAGTAACCCCTTTGTGTATGACTCTAAAAATTGTTATTATTCTTGTTGTTAGCTCTGTAATTCACAAATTTATGTCCAAAATTATTACATGCATAAAATAAACCAAAAAATATAGTTTGATACCTGGGAGTTCAAGATCTTCTGAAAGAAAGTTCTCTTATGAATCCTTCTTCTTCTTGAGGCCTATATGTCTATTGTTGATTCTGAAATCTGAATCTTCTCGGTGGAGGAGTGTCCCTGCAATCTTCCTTGTACATCTTCCTATCCCCTTTGATTGTTTCTGCATAGTTTTTTGGATTTGTTTCTTGCTCTTTTGTTTTGGAACTTGATCTATTTTCTATCCGATTGTATCCAAGTCCAAACTTGTCAAGATGAGATTTTTGACTGCTGATAATGTCATCCAGAACTTTTGAGCTATTATGCATATTTTTCTTTTGAGTATCCTTTCTTAGTGTGACAATCTTTGCTTCCAAGTTTCCAATGATCTTTTCATTTTATTCTAGTTGTTCTTTGAGTGCTTATTCAATTATTTTATCTTCTTCTATTTGAACCTTCAATCTTGTGATCATTTGTTCTAGTTCTCGAGTGAATTTTTTCTTGTCTATTTCTGCTTGTAGTTTCTTATTTTTCTTCTTTTCTCTTCTAATAACTTCTATGGCACACATTAATTATTCTTGATAGTCAACCTCCACCTCTTCTATTTTGTCTTCGAATTATTCATATCCTTCTTTGGTTTCTTCATATTCTTTTTCGGACTCTTCTTTGTCAGAATCTTTTACTGCCATGAATATAACTCTTCATGTCTCACTATCATTGATTTCATCTTCATCTGATGATGAGATATCTTCTTTGATGCATAAGATTTTCTTGAAATCTTTCTTTGTAGTTCTTTTGCCTTTATATGTGTGTTTTCCTTTTAAGTAACCTTCATCATTTCTCATTTTGTTATGAGGAAATTTGTTAGAAAAATGACCAATACCATCACAATCAAAACAAATTAAAGGAATCTTACCTCTATACCTACCATTGGTTGCCTTGTTCAATATTTTGACGAAGTTGGCCACTTCTTCATCATCTTCCGAGACGTCATTGTTGTTGTTATATTCTTCTTGTTCCTTTTTCTTTTGCTTTGATCTTTTGGATGCTTTGAAGGTTGTTTCTTTTACATATGGATTTTCCTGTTCAATTCTCATTTCATATGTTGTGAAGATTCCATGCAGTTCGTCCATGCTTATTGAGTTCAGATATGATATTTCTTCTAGTACTGATATATTAGGGTTGAATCTCATAGGAAGAGATCTTAGTACCTTTTGAACAATTACATATTCTTCGATTTATTCTCCCAATCCTATGATTACATTCACTGTTTCGTCAACTCTTAAGAAGTAGGTTGCAATATTCTCATCTTCCTTCATTTTTAGTTGTTGGAACTGACCTTTGTAAGTTTGAAGTTTTGCTTCTTTGACTTTTTTATCTCCTTCATAAATATTTTGAAGCTTGTCCCAAATCTCTTTAGCAGATTTACAATGTGCAACTTTGGTGAATCTTGTTTCACGGAGACCATTTAAAAGTGAGTTTGTAGCTTTGGAATTATTATGACCAAGTTTCACTGCTTTGTCATTTGTTGGTGGAACTACGAGTACTGTGTATCCATCTACAATTGATTGCCAAATTTCAAACCCTTGTGCTTTTATATATGTCTCCATCCTTATGCTCCAAAAAGCATACTTCTGTCCATCAAAGTGTGGCATTCCATTTTTATATGAGTTGGTACTCTCCATGATCTACCTTTTAGTGGTTAAACTGATTTCTGAAGGAACCTGCTCTGATACCAATTGTTGGATTACTGAGAGGGGGGGTGAATCAATAATAGTGTAATTATAATCATTTTTCTTGAAATAATCCAAGTGTTATATAAATGTAGAATTATTATCCAATAATGAGGAATAAGAAATAAACAATCACACACATACACAGTACACCAATGTTTTAAGTGGAAACCCAAATTGGGAAAAAACCACAGAATGCTTTATCTTATATGTCTTGAAGAATTACATCCGTTGGAAGCACCAACTTCCTTTTTTTTCCAGCTACAACTGGAAGGAGGCTCCAACCCCCTAGTTTCTCAAGATACAACCTGAGGGAAGATCCAACTCCCCAATTCTCTGGCTGCATCTAGAAGGAGGCTACAACCCCCTATGTTCTTCAGCTACAACTGGAAGGTGGCTACAACCACTTGTCCTTTCCCTGTCCAACTGCCCTGAAGTATAAGTAGAAATATGGAACCACTGGCACACTATCACTGTGATATATACCATTGTAAACATGTACCAATAAACCTGAACCATGCATCAACCTGTACCTCAACCTGTAATTAACGTGTACCATAAACAAGTGCATCAACCATGCACCAACCTATACCAAAAAATCTGTAATCAAAATGTAAGTAATAAATATCTGAAACTGATACACAATGTTCGTTATTGTTTTTTATGCAATTCCTTTAGGTGTCACTACTTGGAACCTCTCAGAAAAGGAGTTATGGAAAAAATGGCACACCTTGCTGAATTCTGGCTTATTCTAGAGAGAGACCTTGTAGAGCATGCCCTGCATGGAATATTTATTGAATTGATATAAAAATATTACAAAGAATACTATAGATTGTACTCTAACCAACATATTAGGTCTTACTGAATTTGGATCTGTTATGAAGAAGTTATGACATTTTTACCTGAAACACCTCTTTTTGATTAGTTTTAGGACTAGCCACAAACCCTATTTTCCACGGAGTGTAACTCCAAAAATGAAACTAACCACAAGATGATTTTTTTACCAAAGATACTTGGATATGTTTCCTCAACGGAATAGAAATTTCATGGTCTGGATCATTCAATAAAACAATTTATTGTGAAAATGGTGATATTACCTGAATAAAGCATACCTTAGAAAGCATCATCAAAAGATTTTATCCTTCCTTGAATTTCGGCCTTCTTTTCTTCACTTTCCTTAGAAATTCGGCTTATATATCCTTTGGTTACCTCAAACTCTTATATTTATTCAATATTCTCAAGTGTTTCTTAAATGAGATAGCTTTGCCTCTTATTTATAGTCTCCATGTAGCTTCCTTAAAAACATCTTCTAGGTCACTTTGCCTACTTTTATTATTTTAGGGTTAACCCACTTCTAATTTATCCATTAAATTTATTATTGAATTAATTTATTTTGGAGCCAGAGTTTGGACTTGGCTCAATACTTCCTGATAATATCTTGCTCCTCGGAATATCTCATCCTACGGGGAATCTTCATGCTCGTATCTCTTTAGATTGTAAAGAACCATGTGATTTTCCATGATATTCTTGGAATCGTGTTTATTGAATTCAATATTTACAATCCTAATGTCCTCTAGGACCATGACTTCTACCTTTCTGTGGCCAAAATCTAATAGTGAGAAAGTACCAACCCGCAAAGGAAAGGTGGGCCACACTTTTTTCTTCACTGCCTTTAGCTCTTTACTAATTCCTCCTAGCACAGTTTGATGTGCTACCTCTCAGCACACCAATCGATCTGGTAGAAACATTGGTAAAGCATGCATATGAATGGAACATCCAAAAACCCTTATGTAAGAGAAATGTTCCTCAATGTACCAATCTTCTATTTTTCCTAGGTTGGCCACTATCTTGTCTGAAATCCTAGGAGGTGGGAAATTGTATATAGTGATATGCATCGGCACCACCACATAGTTGCATATTTCGTAGAAGAAATATTTTTCTTTATCCTCCCATAGCTTGGAGTGATATAAATGTATTGGTTCAGCATTGGTCAGATTCCAACTCCAACCCATCAAAAGAAAATGGCATCATAAAACAAATGACATCCATGATGTATACTGACATGTAAAATGGGGTAGGTTTCCCTTTGGCTTTCAATGACTCATATTCGATGATTTCCTTGACCAAATTGTTCGATAATATTTTGGGCCAATCAAAGGAATACCCCTGTACTACTAAAAATTCTCTGGTCGGAAGGACCCAACTGCAATTTTTTTTGAGTTGAAGATTCTTCTGGTCGAGAGGTCAACTTTCTTCAGTGCCCAATCAATCACATCATTATAAGGCACGAGCCTAGGCCACGTTTCTATTTTATGTAAATCTGATTCAGAAACATATTTTTATTTCGTAGCCTGGGTTTTAGTCGCCTCGTTGCCCGAATCATCTGGGAAGTTGGTCAATTCATACTATAGAATATCAAATATCTGCATCTAGGTTTTCACTGTATATATGGTTCTGGGTGAAGTGTCTGAGAGGAATTCTATGTTTGAGTTCAAGCTTTCACCAGACACTTTAGCTACTTTCCTTGGAGCCATGATATCACGAGCTCAAAACTCTGTTACCTGTTACAAAAAATGTGTAAAATTCTTATTTTTATCAAACTTGTTGTTCTGTGAAAATGCAAATGGAATTCAAACTTCAATATATTTTTCACCTTAAGAGTATCAATTTACGCATACCTTTACTGACAACGTATTTGTTAACTTTAATTAAAAATCCAGGCAATGATCTGCGATCATATTCGAAATCATTGTCATAGATCCGTTATTAATGCCATAAATGTTTGGTGGTTCGCGATCGGGAGGTTGCATAGATGAAATTTGAATTTACCCGAACTACGATTCCACAAAAAATTGACACGAGATAATAGTGTTTAACCCGTTAACTAATCATGTTTAACCTTAATTCATTTCAAGATTTTGGACCTCGGGATATTTGATAATCACTCAAGATATGATCTTTGAAACAAAAAATTGTGTAGGGATTAATTATTTGCTAATTGTACTTAATCTTTAATTAACACTACTTAATGCTTAAGGCATTTCGGGAGTTCGACTTCGTGAATTTATAATATGATAGAATGACAAATATCCGAACTTCAGATGCATGAAGTTATTATTTAAATTTTAATTGAAATTTAGATTTTAGGTATTTATCATTCGTGTGTCGGCAAAAATAACTTTGTTTCCATTTCGACAGGACACTACCAGTAATGATGTGTCAAATCTTAGAGGGGTACACCTGTATTGTGACTAGGATTGCTCAAACACTTTTCGGATATCAGGACTTTGGATTTGCTACATGATGAAACATCTTAAGCATGAAACTCTGAAAGTCGAAACTCTGAAGTAGTGTCTAGAGGCTTAACCTTTATAACATCCAGGTGGCTCCAAAATGTTTGGGAAAATGGGAAACGTTCAATCAATGGGAGAAATCAATCGACGACGGACCTTGAGCGTGTCTTAAGGCTTAAAAGAGGAAATATTTATCTTTTGGAAATAGGCTTCTAAGTTAAAGTGAAAGGATAGGATAAAGCTTTAATCTTAGAATTTTAAAAGTGTTCCAACACATCTTTTGGCAAAAATTTAGACAACCTATCCTCTGAAAAGATTCTCTGAACAATGGTTCAGATTTAAAGACTTGCATATCATATGGTTCAGTCCTCACAATATCCCCTCCCTTATGAGTCTTCTAGTTTTTTTGAGTATCCATAATCATTGCTTGAAGAATACTTTTTGTAGTTTGTTATGAAAGTTGGTGTGCGAAAATAGGGTAAACATGAATTTTAGGGTTTAATGAAAGAGTTGTTTTCCTGGAGCTCACCTTGTCCAAATCTTATAAAAAGCAGTGGTATGAAATAGAGCACATTTCAAAAGGGAGGAATAAAGGAACAACCACTGATATTTTTAGTAAAATGAAGGAATCTGAGATTTCTTTGCTAAGACAGGGTATCGACAACACTAGTATTAGTTTGCAGCGCCAATATGGTATGCAATTTAAGCTTAGTTACACAAATGATTAACAATATTCCTAATTTTTTATAGGCATCTCATTCAATTTCTTAAGACTGAGTTTCAAATCGATTCAGAAGATGAGGGTTTCAACAATTCTCGAAATAGAGGATTTGCAGCACGCGCTAGTGATGTCGAGTCAAATCAAGCAGTTTGTGCTGAGGTATCAGTGGAACAGGTGGATTATTTGCAAAGGAAAATATAAGGTGAGGTTAATATAATATTCTGGACTGGTGGAAAAACTTTAGAGCACCATAGAAATGGATTTGTGATTTGGCAGCAAATGAGCTTGAATAGTTCGCAATGCTAGTAAATTAAGTAGTATAAACTCCTCTTTCAACCTTTGAATAGCATGGATATCGTCAAGGAGTACCTGATACACCTGGGTTTGATGTTGGTGATCCATGTGGATATTGGTGGCCACCCACCTTTTCCAACTGGCTCAAAACAACTTTCTGGCAATTTTGACAATTTACTATTTTTAGCAGGTTTTAACTTCCGGGGCCATTTTGAGGGCCCAAATGAAGGTTTTTCGAGATAAATATTCTCAAC
>ML824722.1:91367-106058 GCA_009831015.1 Picea engelmannii | reverse complement strand
TGATTCACCTCCATTCTCACGAGGTTTGAACTCTCGAGGCTTCAGATCTGATGGCCCGGATCCTCCCTCGATCTGACGGCTCAGATCAAATCATGCTCACTCATGAATCTCAGAATGTCGATATTTTGGAGGGCCAAATCAACGGCTCGCGCTCCTCTGGATCTGAAGGCCACTATCAAGTCATGAACTCAAATTTCACAAGTTCCCATAACTCTTACTTCTAATTTCCCGATTTGCAAACTCCCAAAAAAACGGGATGTACGGTTCAACTCCCTCCTCCGATCAACGACTATGATCAATTCACAATTTCATGATTCACGAGTTCTTATAACTCTTTCTTTGACTTCTCTGAGTCATGATTTAGAAAAATGTTGATCTCTCGCCACATGTCCCTCTTGATGGATGGTTCTGATGATTTCAGACCTTCATAACCCCGCTCCTCCTGTGTACTTTCAAGGCTTATCATTAATGAACTTTACCTTGATTAGGTGGCTACGATTCTTTTGTGCTTAGACCAAATGGCTGAAATCTTTCCCCCTTTGCATTTGCTTCTCGTTTTTTGGACGTTGATCAAATGGTCCAGATATTTCCCTCTGATCTTATCCTTTCTTCAAACTTAGAATATTTTTCGAAAGATTCAAAGGCTTCGACCTTTATCCTTCCTTCAAGTTTGTTTCTTGGATCTCGTCCACACTTATGGAAAGAGTCATCCCTTATGAGATTAGTCTCATGAAAAATTTGACTTCCCCCACACTCCTTACATTTGAGGGATTTCGATAACTCAGATCCGAAGGATTTCTCGAAGAGAAATTCCTCTTGCTCTCTTGGCGTTCTCCTTTTCTGGTTCTTCAGCTTCTTGCAAAGTCCCTTCGACACTTAGTCGAATCTCATATCTGTGCACTCCTTGCACCAAATCTTTACGAAAGGTTCAAATTCTTGCAGACGACTGTGCACGCCTTGTACCAGTTTCTTTGCACTCCTTACAAAGGGAAGTTTTGTGCTATCTCTTCTAAGCTTCGAAACTAAAACAGATTTTGTCAACACACTCCTTTCATTCTGTGTGCAAACCTTGCACCACTCGACAGAAGAGAAACAATTGAAACTTATCCTAACATTCACAGTTCATTCTACTCATTCATTCATTCATGAAAGAACAATAACAGAGAATCGAAAAAAATGTCCACAACATGCATTGGGTCAATTTTCCTCTATTAAATTCATAAGTGAAAATGGATACAACTATGATCAAAACAAAACTAAAAACTTATAAATCTCCTACTAACTTGCAGCTAGCCTCATTTGGGTGTACATAACCTCTATTTATCTCATAGGGTTCTTAGGGTTCCCCTCGACTACTTGGATACTCCAAAACCTAACCTAACGACTATCTTAGACCAATCACATTCCAGAGCAGTTGTGGAGACTCCCACTTCGCTCGCAATCGTTCAAGTGTGCTTCAAAGATATTTTTGGTGCTAATTTCAAGCGTGCTAATTGTTGGGTTTAGACGTTCTTCAGAATATTTCAGATACTGCCAGCGTTGAGATTCCAAAAAGATTCCCATGCATTGAGTGCCTACTCTGCATGCTTGCCAATGATGCTCCTACATCATACTCCTCTTGAAAAAAATCCATGGACTCCTGTCCATGAGATCTTGCACTGACTTTCCATGCTTCTGGATAGCAACTTCATTTTCCCAACTAGCATCTTCTATTGGGTGTCCCTTCCACTTGACCAGATATTCAAAATAGGTATTCCTTCTGGTCTTCTTTCCAATCCTCTAATCAACAATCTTCTCCATATGTGGTTTTTCAGCGACAGGCATATGTTTCTCCCACTGGACCTTGTCTTGATCTTTTGATCCCTCTGTGTCATATTTCATGTAAGGATACAGGTCTGAAACATTGAATATGGGCAATATGCCCACACCACCTAGTAGCTCAATCTCATAGGCATTTGCATAAAACTTCCTCAAGATATTACATGTCCCTATCTTCTTCATATTTAACTTGTTATATGTTCCCCTAGGAAACCTAATCTCCCACTTCAAATTGAATTTCTTTGCAGTGTTGATCAACTCTGCGTTTCTACTCCTGGTTAGAACTTTGCAACTATCCTCTAATCTGGTTATGGAGATTCTGCATTTCTGTAGCAAAAGCTTCTTCTCCAATGCTCCTGATCTCACTATGTTCCAAGTCTCTCAACTCAAATACTCCCCTGGGTTGCATTCCATACAATATTTGGAATGGGTTGTTTCCAATGCTCTTGTTTGGTGAGTCATTGTATGCAAGTTATGCTTGTGGAATAATCCGATCCCACTGATTATGATTCTCAATGACCATGCTCCTTAATAAGTTTCCCAAACTTTTGTTTACCACCTCAGTCTGCCCATCTGTCTGAGGGTGATAAGATGAGCTGAAGGAAAAATATTTCCCCAAATTCTTCCACAGTGTTCTCTAAAAGTGACCAACAAATGTCGTGTCTTTGTCTAAGACAATGCTTCTAGGTAGGTTGTGAAGTCTTACAACTTCCTTGAAAAACAGATTTTCAACATGCGTTGCATCACTAGTCTTCTGGCATGGGATAAAGTGTGCCATCTTTGAAAATCTATCCACCACCACAAATATGGAATCAAATCCTTTTTGCGTTCTTGGCAGTCCCAATAAAAAATCCATTATTATTGCATCCCAAGGTGTCTCTGGTATTGGCGATGGTTGATACAATCCAGTGTTCTTTCTTTTTCCTTTTGCATGTTGGAAGATTCTACATATGTTCGCAAACTTTATCACTTATGTTCTCATACCTAGCCAATAGTATGAACTTCTCAACTGTGAAAATGTTTTGTCATGGATGAAATGTCCAGCCAATCCTCCACTATGATTTCCCTTCAAAAGGTTATCCCTCATTGAGCATTTTGGTATGCACAATTGATTTCCCTTGAATATAAATCCCTATTGAATCATGTACTTTGTCCACTGTCTTATGTCTCTCATCATAGGGTTTGAACATGCCTCATATGCTTCCTTGAAATATGTATCATCACAATACATGTCCTTAAGGTGTTCAAACCCCAAGTTCTTCCCCCGAAATTCATGCAGAATCAAACATCTCTTGCTTAATGCATCAACAACTTTGTTAGCATTCCCAGTAATATGTTTTAAGACAAAAGTAAAATTCTTCATAAACTCAACCCATTTTGCATGCCTCTGATTCATTTTTTCTTGTCTGGTTATGAATTGTAAATCCTGGTTATCACTATACAAGACAAATTCCTATGGGACAAGGTAATGTCTCCAATTCTTCAGGGCTTGAATTATGGAATAAAAATCAGTATCGTACGTGGAGTATTTTCTCTTGGTCTCATTCAGATTCTCACTTAAATATGCAACAGGTCTATTATCCTGCCTCAAAACTGCTCCAATTGCAACTCCACTTGCATCACATCTCACCTGAAATGTCTTTTCAAAATTCGGCAAGACTAGAATTGGTCGTTCTGTTATCTTCCCCTTTAGTATATTGAATCTCCCCTCAGCTTCCTCTATCCATTTAAAATACTTGTGCCTCTTCTTCACTATATCCATCATTGGCACACAAATTCCACTGAAGTCTCTGATGAACTTCCTATAGAAGCTTGTTAATCGATGAAAGCTCCTTACCTCAAACACACTCTTCGGTGATGGCCAATATTTGATTGCTTTCACCTTCTCTTGATCCATCTTCAGTTCATTTGAAGAGATCACAAAACCCAATTAAATGAGTTTTGTCTTCATAAAAGAGGACTTCTTTATATTTATCAACAACTTCTCATGTTGTAGTCTCTTCATCACTAGTGTCAGGTGCCTCAAATTCTCCTCTTTAGTTCTGCTAAAGATCAATATATCATATAGATATACAACCACAAACTTTCCAATGAAATCTTTCAGTATTTCATTCATCAGCCTCATAAAATTACTTGGGTCATTTGTTAAGACAAATGTCATAACAAGCCACTCATACAAACCTTCATTTGTCTTAAAGGTTGTCTTCCACTCATCACCTTCTCTCATTCTAATCTAGTGATATCCACTTTTCAAATCTATCTTAGAAAATAAATTTTCTCCACTTAAACAGTCCATTAAATCATCCATTCTTGGTAAAGGAAATCTATACCTGATGGTGATCTTGTTAATGGATCTGGAGTTTGTACACATTCTCCATCCTCAATCCTTCTTTGGACTCATCATAGTTGGTATTGCACATGGACTCAAGCGCTCTCTGACAAAAACCTTGTCTAACAGTTCCTGGACTTGGTTCTTCACATCCTCATTCTCTTGAGGTGTTAGTCTGTATGTTGCTTTGTTCGGTATACTTGGTCCTGGTATAAAATCAATATGATGATTGATACCTTTGATGGGTGGAAATGAGTTTGGAATATCATCCACCACTATGTCAACAAAATTATCCAACAATTCTTGAACTTCTTCAGGAAAATCATCCATTGAAGTACTTGTAAGGATAACATTGGGTTTCCTCACCACAACAAACTGCATCTCCTATTCTTTCTTGACTTATTTAAGGATTTCCTTCCTGCTAATGAGAAGTATGCTTGTGATGGATTCCTCTTTCACTTTCTTCTCCTCTATTAGAAACAACATGTGTTTTTTACCATTCTTCTCCAAGGTGTATGTATTCTTCCTCCCATCATGAATGACATTCCTGTAAAACTGCCATGGTCTTCCCAAAAAAATATGTCATACATCCATGGGAATTACATCACATAGAATTTCATCTCTATATCCTTCTATCTTAAATTCAACCAAGCATTGTTTAGTAACCATTACCTGGTGTCCTTTCTGCAACCATGAGACTTTGTATGGCTTCGGATGTGTAGTTGTCTCCAACTCCAATTTATCCACCATATATTTGGATACTAAGTTATCAGTGCTCCCACTATCAATTATCACCTTGCACACTCTATCTTTAGTCTTGCAAGATTTCCTGAAGAGACTATTCCTTTGCAGTGGATTTTCAACTTACGCTTATGGTTTTAAGAGAACCTTCCTCAACATCATGGATATTCCATCCTTTGCTCCTTGTGCTTCAACATTCCCTCTATGTGCTTCTGAAATTTGATCTTCACCTCCTTCTTTATTTTTCTCGGGACATTCCCAAGACATGTGCCCTCTCTTTCCATAGGCATACCATCTTACATCTCCTCCTCCTCTTCTTCCTCTTCCTCTAGAATAACTTCTTCCACCACCATGTCTTCCTTGGGAACTTCCTCCTCTTTCCGAGTGACTGTGTGGTTTCTCAGCCTCATCCTTAGACTTATGTTCCTTGTCATGGGTAACTCCCTTACCTCTGGTTGGGGCTGGGATTTTATCTCTTCCTCCTTGGCTTTGTTTTTTGGCCAATGTCTCCTCTTCCTTTAGTGCAAGATGATAAGCATCCTCCACTGTCTTTATCGAAATCATGCTGAGCTCATCCTAGATTTCATATATCAGGCCATTCATATATCTGGATAAAATTTCTTCACCTCTCTCCCTTTGTCCAGTTATGATGTTCAACCTATAGAACACCTCTGTGTACTCATTAATGGTCATCCCTTTCTGTCTCAGGTTCTGCATCTTCCTTAACAGATTGATTCAATAATCTTTGGGCATGAACTTAGCCTTTAGTTTGGCTACCATTATGTCCCAATTATTTATCTTTTGTTTTCCCTTGCTTCTCCTCTCAGCCTGCAGTTCATCCCACCATAGTGATGCATGTCCTTTTAGCTTAGTGACAACTCATTTCACCTTTTTCTTTTCATCGACCTCTTCATAGTTGAAATGTTTGTCCATGGATCTCACCCAATCCAACAACTCTTCAGCATCTAAATTGACTTCATACATTGGGACCTCTAGCTTGGCTCTGCCTCCCAATCTAAAAACAACTCTCAACAAGCGTTCTTTAGTAACATCCTCTCCTGCAGCTTCTTTGAATTCTACTTTTTTTCTCTCTGCATCATTGATGTCTCCAACATAAAGTGCTCTCCTCTGTGCTTCCTCCATCACATCTAATCTTGCACAAAGTTCTCGCATCTCCCTTTCCACAACATGATTGGATAAAGGTGGCTCCCCTCATTTCCTTGGTGGAATTGTGTTGACTGTCTGCCACACACATAGTATAACTTCGGGTTATTTTGTCTCCTTTATCTCCTTTTTCTGTTGTCTGTAAGAAAAATCTCACTCTGATACCACTTGGTGCAAAACCCCCTTATCTCCTAAGGGTTGTGTGACCTTTCAGTCTAGGATCGATCAAGAAACTAAGTCTGATTGACTCCTTGGGTCTCTGCTAGACCCCAAGCCCACTTACATAGGTCCTTTCTCCAAAGATGTCGGTTGTATGAGACCCGCAGATTCTCTCCTGAGTGTTATTCAACTTCTATGCCACTCGGGTGCTACATCTTATCTATCTATGCCCCTTCCTTCTTGCGACCACAACTATGACCACTCGCCTAACTCAAAAGGCATCTCACGATTTCTTGTATTGTGTCTTTTCATGTGAGCCACCCCAACTCTCCTAGCCTCTTAAATCTCAATGAGAGCCTAGCGTGTGCTAGCCCATTTATTCTTCTTCACCGATGTGACCCTTCACTATGATCGTGGGCCAATCCTTCGAGCACGTCGTGATTTCTCATATCAGGAACTCCCGATGTGATTCACCTCTGTTCTCTCAAGGTTTGAATTCCTGAGGATTCAGATCTAAGGGCCCAGGTCCTCCCTTGATCCGATGGCTCAGATCAAATCATTCTCACTCCCGACTCCCGAAATGTCGATATTTCAGAGCACCAAATCAATGAATCATGCTCCTCTAGATCAGATGGCCACTATCAAGTCGCGAACTCAGATTTAGTGAGTTCCCATAACTCTTACTTCTGATTTCCTGAGTGGAAAACTCCCGACAAAACTAGACCTACGGTTTAGCTCCCTCCTTTGATCAACGACTGTGATCAAATCATGATTTCATGATTCATGAGTTCTTATAACTCTGCCTTTCACTTCTCTGAGTCACGAGTCAGTGAAATGTTGATCTCTCACCATGTGTCCCCCTTGATGGAAGGCTCTGATGATTTCAGAATTTCGTAACCCCACTCATGTGTATTTTCACGGATTATCCTTAGTGCACTTTACCTTGATCAAGCGGCTACGATTATTTTGCACTCACACCGAACGGCTGGGATATTTCCCCCTTTGTTATTTCTCCTCGTTGTCTGGACATTGACCAGATGGTCCAGATCTTTCCCTCTAAGCTTACGCTTTCTTCGAACTTAGAATATTTTTTGAAATATTCAAAGGCTTCGACCTTTATCCTTCCTGTGATTTCATTTCTTGGATATCCTCCACACTTATGAAAAGAGTTATCCCTTCTGATATTGGTCTCATGAAGACTTTGAATTCACACACACTCCTTGAATTTCAGGGATTTTGATAACTTAGATCCAAAGGATTTCTCAAAGAGAAATTCCTCTCTCCCTCTGGGTATTCTCCTTTTCTGGTTCTTCAACTTCTTGCAAATTCCCTTCAACACTTAGTTGAATATTGGATCTATGCACTCCTTGCACCAAATCTTTACGCAATGTTTGAATTCTTGTGGACAACTATGCATGCCTTGTACTAGTATCTTTGCACTCCTTGCAAAGGGAAGTTTCGTGATATCTCTTCTAAGCTTCAGAACCGAAACAGATTCCATCAACACACTCCTTTCATTTTGTGTGCACACCTTGCACCACTCGATAGAAGAGAAACAATTGAAACTTATCCTATCATTCATAGTTCCTTTTACTCATAACAAAACTCATTCATTCATTCATGAAATCACAATAACAGAGAATTACAAAACAATGTCCACACCATGCATTGGGTCAATTTTCCTCTGTTATATTCATAAGTGAAAATGGATACAACTATGATCAAAACAAAATTGAAAACTCATAAATCTCCTAATAACTTGAAGCTAGCCTCATTTTGGCATATATAACCTCTATTTATCTCAGAGGGTTCTTAGGTTCCCCCCCAACTACTTGGCTACTCCAAAACCTAACCTAACGACTATCTTATACGAGTCACATTCCAGAGAAAGAGTGGAGACTCCGACTTTTCTCGCAATCGTTCAAGTGTGCTTCAAATGTTTTTTTTGCACTAAGTATAGGCATGCTAATCGTTTGGTTTAGACGTGCTTCAAAATATTCTCGAGACTTCCAGTGTTGAGATTCTAGAAATATTCCAATGCGTTGAGTACCTTCTCCACGTGCTTTCCAGTGATGCTCCTGCATCAATACTCCTTTACAGAAAAAGGGCTACATCTTCTCCCAAATGAAGGGGAAACAAGGATTTCCCAATGTGGGGCATAGTTCTCCCAATGTAGGGGCTCACATACTCTCCCAATAAAGGGCTCAACTCCCCCAATTAAGTTGATTTCATACAAACCAAAATCATGAGTGTTTGTTTCTCTCAAAAATATCTGTACAAAAGAGCCTTCAAAAGGGCCTCCAAAATCTCCCCCAATATTTCCCGATAATGGGGTTTAAATAGTTTTTCCTATCTCCATAATCCAAAAATACAATATCCATAAATTTAGGATCCAATAACTACTCAAGGATAAAAATGTGAAAGACCCTTTGTTACACCTCAATATTGCTCGCTTCGATAAGTGTCGTAAGTGTCGCATGTTCCTCTCGACTGTCGCAAGTGTTGCATGTCATTCACAAGTGTCGCAAACATCAAAAAAAGCATACTTCCATGATGACGGCACCAAGGAAACATTTATAATACCTCAGACACTTGATTTGGAGGAGGGAGAATGATTAACTGAAGTCAAGAAACTCTTACCACCTGAAAGGAGCTCTTAAACAAAGGTTTTGAAGGAGAGCGCTCCCCTACATCAGCCTTAGGAGCACTGGCGCTCCCCCACAAGCTATTGGGGAGAATTATAATGAAAAACCACTTCTCTGCAGGAGTGCTATCCATCCTTGGAGTGTTGGTGCTCCCCTTGAGCCTCCTAGGGAGCGCTATAGCTCCCTGATGCCCCTTTTGAGGGAGCATTGTCTAATCTGGGAAGTGGTTGGCTCGTTGAGGAGAATAAGGGAAGGATCTTTCAAGTTTAGAAGGTAGTTGCATTCGAATTATTGGTTCAATCAGAATATCCCTGATCTGAGGAGAGAATTACTCAACCTACCCTAAAGATACTTCAAGAGGTTAAGCTTATCTTAACCTATATAAACAGGCTCTATGATGGTGAAAAGGGGGGAAGAATTGCTAGCAGGAAACCTATGATCTCATAGGAAACACACAGTGAACTGAAGGAGAGTGATCAGTGAAGCTTCTATCATCCAGGTCGTGGATATTTCAAGAAAGGGTTAGAAAAAGGGGACTTGACGAAGCTGTCGCATTCGCATCTACGATTGTAAGTATTGTTGTCATTATTCTCATTAATATGACACGCTTGGTCTGTTTCTTTCTAGTTTGTGTCTGATCTTACATGAACTTATCGTTGATAGATATATCTGTTTTCAAGCTAATATCAATAGAGTAGGAAGTGTTCGTACTTTGTTTGTTTACAGGGCTCATCGAGGAGAGAAAGATTGGAGCTCAACTTGAAGCGTGCAGGGACAAACATCAATAAAGAGGTACTTATGTTCTCCTTCCTCCTCATGCATTAGTTTGTATAGATTTGAAAGGAAGTCAGTGTCCACGTTAAGCAATTTCTGTCTTAGAGTTTAGGGTCTAGCTCTTTGAGGCAATCTACCTGTCCGCAGGGAGATTTTCCTACAACACCCTTAACTTGCTCCTTCAGACTAGGAATCCACTTGTAATAAAGTAAGGAAAAGTCCAAGCCAACCCATGAGACCCTCAACTTCCTCCTTAATACTAGGCAACTAATTTCCCCTTAAAATTAGGAAACTAATTTGTGAGTTGGATTCTTGCATAAAACCAATTTCCCATTTTTACAAATAATAGGTGATATTTCCACTCACTCCAAGTATTCCTCTTTTTTCCCCTTAAAATTAGGAAACTAATTTGTGAGTTGGATTCTCACAACCAATTTCCTATTTTTACAATTAAATGAATAATATGTGAGATTTTCCAACTCACTTAAGGTATTAATCATTTATTACAATTAAATCATTCATTATTAATTAATTATTATTCTCCACTTATCATTAATTAGTATTTTAATGATCTTCTCCATGGTATGAAAAATGAAAATTCCTTGTGTGGGGATACTCCTGGATCATTCCTCACAACAAAAATCACTTTTGGTCCTCCAAAAGTATAGAGAAAAATTGTGACTTGAATCTCTGCAACCATCTTCTAGGAAGAGTCTTATACTCCATGATGCACTTCCCCATTGCTATATTTGCATAAAAAATGTCTATGATGGGACACACCCTTCTTCTCCTTTGCCTTTGTACTTTGGAATGCGGATGTCGATGCCAACACTTGCATCAATGAAAATTATGCAGTGGGTTCCTTGATATGCATAAAAATGTCTATGAAAGGATGCACCCTTCTTCTCCTTCACCTTTGTACTTCAGAATGAGGATGTCGATCCCGACACTTGCACCAATGAAAATCTATAGCTGGAAATACATGGATTACAGCTTTTCAAATCATTATGATACTTTCCAATAATTTATAAAACTCCCATGGACAAGTTTACAATGATTACCAAAATAGACCTAGGAAAAACAATTCCTCTCACTCAACAATGTCCACAAGACCCATTACAATGTTTCCAAAATAGGCTTAGAAAAAACAATGCCTCTCACTCAATAGTGGATATAGGACCCATTACAATGTTTTCAACAAGGCTTAGGCATATAAAAAATAACTCTCACTCTCATCATCACCTAGGAGTGGCTACAAAGCCTTTACAATGTTTCATGGACACTTCCATCTTCAAGCCAAATTGCAATTACATCAAATTTTAAGGCAACATGCTCATTAAGGTAATTTTTCAATCACCAAATTGTGCACTAGTGGTGAAACTCTATGGTTTTCAAACTCCACTTCAAACATATGCAACATAAAAAATAAGGAAAAATCATAAATGCATGAACTTACATCAGTTTTTGTGCCAAAGCATTCAATATGTGTCTCAAAACTAAGCATATACAACACCAGCAAGTTCATCTCATTATTCTACAACTTTTGACTGCAAACTCAAATTGTTCTGAAAGGTGAAAATATTCCTCGAAAAATGTGCCATGCATTAATGAAAAACATGGCTTCAACCATGAGCCTTGAAAATATGCTACTCTAATAAAAAAAACATATAACACCATTGAATTCCTGGTGAAAAACCATGCAAAAATGACTACAATTTTGTCAAATTTTGTCATTGTCACTTCTGAGCTCTCCACCTCGAAATGTGTGCCAAATCATTAATGGAAAAAGTGGGCTTCTTCCATATCCCTCAAATTTCACTACTACGATCAAAAAATGGACAATGCAATTGAATTCATGGTGAAAAATCATGCAAAAATGACTATACTTTCATCCAATTCTGTCACTGTGATTTCTAGACCCCTGGGCTCTTTGCTTCGATTTACATGCCAATAGGGTTGTATCTTCTGCAATAAATGTGCCTGCAAAAAAATTCCTATAAAAAATATTATGTCACTGGTATGGATCTACCACATCGGTTGTAAGGCATTCCATGTCAGTTGTACAGATATTCCACGTTAGTTGTACGGATCTGCCACATTAGTTGTACGGATATTCCACATTAGTTGTAAGGATCTTCCATGTCAGTTGTATGGATATGCCACATCAAATATACGGTCATACCACACCATCTGTATGGATTCCACATCATCAACCCAGTCAACTTCCACATCATTTCTATGGTCAAGGCCACGTCATCCTATACAGATGCCACATCATTATCCTAGTTTGTTGCCATGTCATCCTATACGGATGCCACACCATCGATCTAGATAGTTTCCATGTCATCCTGTACGGATGCCACATCATCAAACCAGTTAGTTTCCAAGTCAAGTATATTTTCAGTGCCACATCATCCTGTACATATTCCATGTCATTGACCCAATCAACTACCACATCATTCCCTGCATCAACATGACACATGGCCAAATCTGATTGGTCCAACTGGGTGCCAAATCACCCAAAAATGACTTACAAGTGGCAACCTCTCAGGATTCCATGTCACCTTGTTGACATCTTGCTAACATCAGTAGGACACATGTCCTCCTCTGTGTGTACCAACTCAGCATGATGACATCATGTTGATGATAGCACTGTATGGATTATTTGAGTTTCTCTTGTTTGGAGAAAACTTCAGATGGCCATATATTTTGCATCATGACTTCATTTGATGAGCCATTTTCATCGTTGGAAATGTCTCATCAAGCCCTTTGATCATGTGTGTTTTCATTTAATTCTAGTCACTTTTAGTTTTGAGGTATTTTGGAGCCCCATGGCTCATCTAGGATACCCATTTCCTTTTTGCCTGATCAATAGGACTTCTTTGTTGTCCTTCTACTTCGAGGATCTCCAACATGCTCCTCTTGTTCTCTAGCTTATTGCATATCTTGTTTTTCCTTCTTTGGAAAAAGTTCAGTATGGAGCTTCCAACATTTCTCGATCCAATGTCCTCGTATACTACAATGAGTGAAATAGTTGTGTGACTTCATGTGCATATCATTTTCACCATACCCCAATCCTACAAAATGAGTCCTTCTTTCAACGTCAAGTGGTTGAATGATACCTTGGCCTTTTATACCAAGACCTCCTCCTTTATACCACATCTTCCTCAGTAACTTCAACCCAATTCCCTTGGTGTGTTATTCAAAGACTCCAAAAGAAGAATCAACATTAATGAGGGATGGACCTGAACAAGAAGAATCCTTTACCTCCATTCCTGTATGGACACTTGGTCATATTCCTAGTTGGATGAAGTTGTAGATGAGACTTCTAGGAAACCACCTTGGTTCCTTGGGGTATGGAGAGCATCCTCTATCATCTGACAATATGTGTAGCTATCAACATCATCATGACAAGAACCATAAATAGTATACCTGCCATGTCCACAAGATGGACTCTTTGATGCCTCTATCATGGATCATTCTCCAACTTTCTCCTCCATAGATTGTAGTTGCAGCCATAGTTTTCTCTTTTCTTATTTAGACTCTTGGAGAAACCTCCACAGTTCAATATTCTTTGCTTGGATGTTTTGGTTGATTTCTTCAAGCTCACAAAGCCATGCATTCTTCAATGTTTTTCCCATATTGTCTTCAACACCTGCAATTCCTGTCAATAATTCTCTGATACCTCTTGATCTAAATCCGGCGTGACCTTGATACCAATATTTATCTCAGTTCTAGGCCAAATGATAAGGTATGTTTTGAGATTGTTTTAGTTGAACTTGATTGCATTAAATGTGAAATTGAAGTTCTTATCAAGAATTGAATCCAAATTGAATATAACTTGGTGAAATATGATGTTATCTCATAATACATTACTTAATGCATTTAATAAAACATAATTGTGGAAATAAAGCATGCATAAGGAAACTTGATATGAATGAACAACACATGACAAGAGATCACCATTGTTAATTAATTTCACCAATATGTATACCTCTCATGATCCATTGGAATACAAATCACTTCATTGTTACTCCAAATGCAGGCATGATTCTCCCTTACAGAAAAGGGCTACATCTTCTCCCAAATGAAAGGGAAACAAGGCTCTACCAATGTCGGGCATAATTCTCCCATTGTAGGGGCTCACATACTCTCCCAATAAGGGGCTCAACTCTCCCAATTAATGGGATTATGATGCAGAGGCATCGCTAGCAAGCACGTGTGGCAGGACAACTCAATGCCTTTGAATCATTTCAGAATATTAAAAATTAGCGTTTCCTGCAAATATTATGGGAGTTTATTGAAAAACTGAAGAAGATCAAATGCTTGGGAGCATAATGATCACAAGTGATCTGGGAGTTTCACTCCTAGTCTTGAATGTAACGGATCTTAGGTAGCAGTTAGGTTTTGTTTTCGAGTAGATGAGTAGTCAGAGGGAACCCTAAGAACCCTCAGACATAAATAGAGGTTTTGTATGCCCAAAGAGGCTACTACATTTTAGTGGGAGTTTGTTGTGATTTAGTTGTTTTTGCGTTTTGTTGTTATTTATCATAGTTGTATCCATTTACTTTTGAATGAATATAATAGAGGAAATTTGATCCAATGCATGGCGTTGCTACTATTTACAATTCCCTATTATTGTTTTCTTCATGAACGAATGAGTTATATTATTGAGTATATGAAACTGTGAAGTGTTTAGATAAGATTCAATTGTTCTCTTCATTGAGTTCATGCAAGGTGTGCATACAGTTCACAAGGAGTGCGTTGACAGATTTTTTTTTACTCAGAAGATTAGAAGAGATAGCGTGAAAATTCTCTGTGCAAGGAGTGCAAAGTGACTACTCCAAGGTGTACACAGTCGACCCCAAGAAGTTAAGGCTTACATAAGAACCTATTACAAGGAGTGCACAGATTCAAAATTCAACTAAGTGTCGAAGTAACCCTCTAAAGAGTCAAAGGATTCTAAGGAGAAAGCTCAAGAGAGATAGCGGGAGAAATCTCCATGGGAGTGAAGCTCTGAAGGTTTCACGAGTCACCAACTAATATCCATCCAGGAGGGAG
>ML824722.1:57054-69976 GCA_009831015.1 Picea engelmannii | reverse complement strand
CATGAAATGTGGAGGGCATTGTGAAAATGTGTGTCTCCAAATTGGTGAATACCACCTGAAATCTCATATGTTTTCTATCGACATGGGAGGTTTTTACATTGTGTTGGGTGTAGAATGGATAAGGACTTTGGGTCCCATTCTCATAGAGTTTAAGGAATTAACCATGCAATTCAACCAGGAGGGACATCAATATAAATTCCAAGGCATCAACGTCGGTTCCCTGGAGATCATTGATTCCCATCGCATGGAAAAGATGCTCAAAAAAGCTCATTATAGAACTATTTCCCAAATCCATGCCATACAAGAAACTGAGACACCCTCTGTGTCACAGGAGCTCCAATCCATCCTCTCTAAACATCAAGAATTATTTTCCACTCCCCAGGGAATCCCTCCTTCCCGTGGTGCTCATGATCATTCCATTCCCCTTTTCCCAGGAATCCTTCCTCCCAATATATGTCCCTATCATCACCCCTCTTCCCAAAAAAATGAAATTGAGAAAATCATTCAAGAACTGCTCAACACAGGTGTTATCTGCCCTAGTATGAGCCCCTACTCTTCTACTGTGGTCATGCTCCTTAAGAAATAATGTTATTGGCACATGTGTCCTGACTTTCGTGCCCTCAAGAAACTCACCATTAAAGACAAATTTCCCATTCTTGTCATTGATGACCTCTTGGATAAATTGAGTGGCACCCAATTCTTTACTAAACTTGATCTTCATTCTGGATACCACCAAATACGTATGAAAGAGGAAGACATTCCTAAGATTGCATTTAGAACTCATGAGGGCCACTATGAGTTTTTGGTCATGCCCTTTGGCTTGTGTAATTCTCCCTCCACTTTCCAAAGCCTCATGAATCATGTCTTCCGTACTTTTCTCCATCATTTTGTCTTAGTTTTCTTTGATGATATCCTCATCTATAGTAAAACCTCAACAACCCATATTGCTCATGTGGATCGAGTTCTCCATCTACTCTCTCAGCACCAAATTTTCATCAAAAAATCTAAATGTGCTTTCGACACCTCAGAAGTCGAGTATTTGGGTCATATGGTTGGCAAGGTCGGTGTCATGGTGGATCCTAAAAAGATTGAATTTATGCAATATTGGCCTCACCCAAAGACTCTCAAAATATTGAGTGGATTTTTGGGTTTAGTAGGTTATTATTGCAAGTTTGTTATGAATTATGGAAATATTGCGGCACCTCTCATTGCACTCCTTAAAAATAATTCTTTCACTTGGACTCCAATAGTTGCTCAGGATTTTCAAACCTTGAAGATGGCCATGTGCACCACTCTAGTCTTGGCCCTTCCTGATTTCACAAAGACCTTTTTCCTAGAATGTGATGCTTCCAAAAAATGAATTGGAGATGTCCTTATGCAAGAGGGTCGGTCTTTGGCCTTTACCAACAAACAACTGTCCAAGCGAAATTTGGGCAAATCCATCTATGAAAAGGAAATGTTGGCTATTTTTCATGTCGTGGATCTTTGGCGCCCTTATATATTGGGGAAATGCTTCCAAATTAAGACAGATCATCAAAGCCTCAAGTTTTTTATGGAACAATGCCTTTCCTCCCTAGATCAACAAAAATGGGTGACTAAGCTCTTTGGATATGATTATGAGATCATTTACAAGTAAAGAAAAGACAATGTGGTTGTTGATGCACTTTCCAGAAAATATGAAGATGAAGGGTCCATTTTTTATGTAACATCCTCGACCACCTAGGTTGGGCCATGCTACTCTAGAAAATGATTTCATTCTCTAATACCATACTATAACATACCCAGCATCCAACTGAGCTATGCCACGTAAATTTTTCGAACTACATGCAATTAAAACATATACACACAGAACTCTTGCAGAACTTTATGTATAAAACATAAATGGACAAATACACTCTGTAAATACATGGATTCATACTAAAATAACAATAAACATATACATGTAGCATATACAGACAATACCCATAAATATAAAGACAATTATAACCACACATAGGTTAAACCCATAAATATAAACATGTAAATAATAATGCAACATGTAAATTTATCACACAATTGACACTTATCTTGGTAATAATATCACCAACTGCGTGCATACCTTCGACGAACCTCCCAGCCTTAGACCACACTGCTCATCACTCTTAGTAGTGGGTCACCCCCTAGATACGACTAAACTCCACCTGGGTAAAGGGATTCTTAACCAGGCTAACTATCTCAAACAATAGGAAAGACTCCGTCACAGGTGCCAACTCAAACTAATAGCCTATATTCCCTCATTCCCCACATGCCTATCCCACCCCAGGAAGTGCGCCCCTTCTCTACTCAACATTCCTTCGGCTACCCCACTTCCTTTCTGGGCTTCAGCAACAGGCCAGACAGGAAGTCTCAGAGCCCTGTAGATGCAGTTTAGCACCTTCAGGAAATCAATTCTCAACAATTATATCACCCAGAGAGATTACTCACGGGCATGACAACCCACCTCTTCAATATCTGACGGTCCTGACAACCCACTTCTTTAGTCCAACTCCCAAGCTAACCAGCTACACAAACATATATGTGTACAAATACAAGTTCAAGTACAATGACATGAAGGTACAAAGGACAACTGAGTGAGTGAGTGAATAATCATGGAATGGCCGAATGGATGACTGAATGATGGAAGGAATCATAAAATGAGCTAAGTCCCAACTATATGTATGCATGTCCCCAACTTGACAATTTTCATGTTGGGAGCTACTTTGGCCCACTTGTCCCCATCCTTAGAACTTAGGATAAAATAATTATCCATACATTATACTTTAAGAAATATTAATAGAATATTCCTTTTTGGCTTAAGCTCCCTACCTTAGCCCTTTTCCTTAACTTTTAGCCCCCCCCCTTTCCCTAACTAGTGGAGTTTAGTCCCCCATACTCTTTTATCGTGGTTGGTTTGCATGCAACGATGTATTTTATATTAATGATAAGACATATACACAAATAGGCTCACTGTACTTTAGCATCTAGGCTCTCCGGCCTAATCATCACATAAGCCTACTGACTTATAATAAACTGGCTCACCAGCCTATAAAACACAACATATACACAAAGGATCCCTGGCCTCAAAATCGTGTGCACTTAAGTTTGTTGCACACGGTATCCTGGAATGTGCACACTTCATCATTTTACTGCATAGTACATGCACACACTATGCCATGAAAGTTGCATACAAAATAATATCAAACAACTCACCATCTTAAGTACATTTGCATTTACATTTACAATTGGGTTTGGCCTAGGGATATTACATTTTCTATCTCCTTCATTGTACCAGATTGGCTCCAAGTTGTTCACTAGGAATGGCTACAAGATCCCAAAAGTTCGCATCTGATACAACAATTGCAATCCAATTCTCCAGTTTCCCAAGGGTACTCTTGGCTCAATGATGAGCTTCGATACAAAGGTTGTTTGTATTTAAGTAAACAGTCAAAACTTAAATCCACGGTACTTTATGAGCTTCATGCTACACCCACAGCTGGGCACTCCGAGTTTACCAAAACCTATGACTAATTCAAACGTTCTTTTTTGTGGGATGGTATGAAACAAGAATTTTGTAATTTTGTGGTTGAATTTGATGTGTGTTAATGCAACAAGGGAGAAACAGCCAAATCTCCTAGCACACTACAACCGCTTCCAATTCCACCTGCTACTTGGGGGGATATCTCTATGGATTTTATTGCAGGCTTACCTAAACCAGGCCATAAATCAATCATCATGGTGGTAGTTGATCATCTTTCCAAGTATGCTCATTTCTGTGCTCTTCAACACCCATTTACAACATCCATTGTGGCTCAAATTTTCATGGATCAAGTCTTCAAGATTCATGGCATGCCGCATTCTATTGTTTCTAATCATGACCCAACTTTCACCAACAATTTTTGGCAAGAATTGTTCAAGCTACAAGCCACCCAATTACATATCAGCACGGCTTATCATCCCTAGACTAATGGTCAAACTGAAGTTGTCAACAAGTGTTTGGAAACATATTTGAGGTGTTCTGCATCAGAAAGGAAAAATCAGTGGGTTCAATGGTTACCATTAGCTGAATGGTGGTACAACACTTTGTACCATACAACTACCCGCATGACTCCTTTTGAAGTAGTATATGAACAAAATCCACCTTCAGTTATCTCATATTTAACAGGTGTCTTGAAGGTCCAAGTGGTTGACCAAACACTTAAATTTCGTGAGGCTATTCTTCGTACCCTCAAAGATAATTTGTTCATGGCCCAAAATCACATGAAGCAACAAGCAGATCAAGGTCTCTCTGAATGTCAATTTGAAGAAGGGGATCATGTGTTTCTTTGAATGCAACCTTACAAGAAAAACTCCCTCAAGGTTGACCATTATCAGAAACTGGCGTCCAAATTTTATGGTCCTTATACCATTCTCAAACATGTGGGATAGGTGGCTTATCAGTTATCTTTGCCCAGTCATTCTAAGATCCATATTTTTTTTCATTTTTCTTTCTTAAAGAAGGTGATTGGAACTAAGGTCCAAACTCAAACCAACCTTCTCGAGTTGGACGAATAAGTCTCCATTTGGCTACAACCACAAGAATTTTTGGACCAGCATGAGTGTTGTCTGCATCAATGAACCATCAAGGAAGTGTTAGTCCAGTGGAAAGATACAACTCCAATAGATGCCACTTGGGAACCAACTACCATTCTACAACAATTTCCCCATCTCAAGCCTTGAGGACAGGGGTGTTTTTAAGGGGGAGGACATGTTAGGGACCTAACCCCTCACAGAGGTAGAATAATATATTTCCATGTAATAAATGTCAATATTAATAAGGCCTAGCAATAAGGAAGAATAATTCCAATGTAAGAATACCTAATAGAATCTTCCGCTTCTAAAAGGATCTTCTTCTAGATGGTTCTTTTGAAAGACATATTTAGTATAAATAGGAGTCGAGGGTATGAAAAATTTTGTCATGTATAATATTGTAATAGATATTTGCTCTGCAGGAGGTTTCCCCCTCGAAGAGGAAAGTGAAAATTGCTCTCAATAATCAAAGTGCTCTTTCTAGTGTTATTCTAGTATCATTTTGGTACTATTGTGGTGTTCTTCTGGTTATATTATTGTTCATATGCCATTTCTAGCTAATTAAAATAATCCAATGTATAATGTGGCCTTCCCCCAAGAAGCTCAAGTAAGCCCCTATGTTACACATTATTTTTTTCATCCCTATGACCATTAATGATGTAAACCTATCAGTTTCCTTCAGAGGGGTCAGTGGCCTAAGTTCCTGAAGAAGGAAGGGAGAAGAACTTTTCCTGAGAAAAGAAGTTGCATTTTCCTTTGTAAAAAACCCTAAAAAAAAGGAAGTTTGCAAGATGCATTATAGATAGGGTGCAAGAATCCCTGATTCTCACAGGCTGCATCATATCTAGGTCGCGAGGAGTTCGCAATCTGCTCTATAGGCAGGGTGCAAGAATGCTTACATGTGGGAAAAATGAGCGTTTTCTCGAATCTTCTAGAAGGATAAACTTCCATGGTGAGGTGGCATCTGAATGGTTTGGATCTTACTCGCTTTCATGATTTAGTGGGATCATCCTAACCTCCTCACCTTATCCTATTCAGCTTATAAAAGGAGCGGAGCTCTCATGGAGAATGGCTAAGTTGGATTTGGCTTGGAATTATTAGCTTGGTTGGAGTGTCTTTGAGTTTTTCCTTTGTCAAGATAGATTGTGAGTATTATCAGATATATGCTCTCAGAATTGTTGGAGTGGAAGTGTGTGGAAATGAAGGATAGTTGGAAGGGACCTTACAACATCAAGGCCATGGTTGTAATCTCTCTTTCACATTTAATATGATACAGTAATATGATTCTTTCCTATAAATCTTGTTTTGTTTTATTGTATGATTCCTTGATCACATACATAGGTTTATATTGAGTTTATGCTATTACTATCACTTTGGTTGGTTGCGTTATTTTGCAGGATCATCATTATATGAGCATTGGAATGGAGCTAGGATGGAGATGGCAAGAGGAAGTGGTATTTAAATGGTATGTCACCTATCCCTCTTTAGTTAGTAAATTCAATGTCTAAAAATTAAGGAAAGCGTCATGTTCTGGTGTGTTTTGTTCTAGATCTAGGTGGATCTAGGAAGATCAGTTAGTGTCTACACCTACCGATTTATCCAATAACAAAATTGGTGACTCCATTAGGGAATGGATTGTTTCCTAGTTATTCTAGTTTCCCTTCCTTTGATTGCTTTTTTTTGGTTTCTGAGTCTGTGGGACATCCATCCAGACTCTCTAGATCTAGAAGTTCACTTAGATTCCCTGTCCTTTTTCAAAATTTTCTTTGATTACAGACATTCTCGCACTGTACCTCTCTACAGCCTATGAAAACCATTGATATTGACACCCTACTCTTAGATCTAGTGCGAACTTCTCGTACCCTACCAGTGTCTAGCCTGCGAGAATACCTAATTCTCGCACTGTACTCTACTGCTAGGTTGCGAACTTGTTTGTAAACTTTTTTGGATTGGGTCTTGTCAACTTTTGATGACCCAGTTTTTCTTTGATCAGTTGGATTGAGCTTTCGGACCCTATATTGATCTGTTTACAGTCTGCTTGACATTCTTTGAGTTTCTTTTAGCCGTATTTTCTTTGTTTAGTTTTGAAGGATTAGTCTCTTTCTTTGAGTGTCTTTCAATTACAAAGCGTGTGTTTTCTTTAGAATTGTTTAGGGAAAGATCAGATTTCTTCTGAATAATTCGCATTAAAAGAAAACTTTTAGTTTGGGTTTCTTTGTTTTAACAAAGTTCATTATTTCTTTTAGTGAAATTTTTGAAACAAAAAGATTTAATTTCTTGCTTTATATTAAATTGGGGGCATCCTTGCATTTGAAGTAGCGAAATTGCATGATTCTTGGCATTTTTTGGTCTTAAATTATGAAAAATCCCCCCCCTCATGGCTGGGGGGGCCATGAATCATGCATTGGTGTATAGTCTTTTTTTCTCATTTCTTGAGAATATTGATATTGATGAGTTTTAATATTTTGGGACACTGTGCATCTGGGAATGATAAATGTTTTCTCCTTCTCATAACATTGCTTTCATCGAAATGAAAAGATTGCATCTTCATCTCTTTGCATAACTTTCGTGTCGGTCGAAACACCATATTTTCCACACCATTTTGCTTTTGAGTAACAAAATCCCTAAAATAAAGCGCTTATAAAAATTGATTAGACATTTTTATCTTTTCTGGTAGGAAACCTACATTAGATTAGTCGTAGGGCTTTGGAATAGGTGTGAAAGATAACTTTCCAAAGCTGAAAACAAACATAGTATCTTGTGATAGGGAGAGTTAAATCCACTTACTACGTTTTTTCCTAGGAAGCCCTTCTCACACAAGGGTCAATCAAGAGGTCACATTGATACTGGCAGAGTTACTCACTCTTCTTTGTTGGTCTTGGTGTAGAGATTACGTGTATTATGGGGGTCACTTGAGAGGTATACCCACAATGATGAGTGGAAGCCTTTCAATTTGATTTCAGGCTAGATACCTTGCCCTTTCACGTGGATCAGACTGTTGACTGTTTCCCCAGGCATCACTGTAGTGATTGGTAACCTTAGTGGCCTATATCTTTAGGGTATTTACACAAGGTGACTATGGAGGGGAAAGTCTTCATGGTACCTGGAATCGACGTTGGCCAAACTCACTCGGGCTCCTTGGAGGGTATACCCATGATTATGTGTGGGAGCTTGCACCAGGGTGTACGTCCATTAAGTAGGTCATCAATGTAACTTTTCCACCCACTCTATCTCATCCCCTTCTTAATTTTTTCCCACGACGTTGAATTTCATCACCAACTAGTGAGTTCATTGTGAGAAGGTTTTGTTTGCTTGCTTGCTTACTAGATTTTTAGCATGTGTTGTTTGTTTTCCCTAGAGGACTCTAGATTGGATACTTATTTAATGGTGTCAGTACCCGGAATGACCAATGAAGGAACTCTTTCTCCCGGGGAACCTTTTGTTTTTCCTTCTTATGGAAGCATTGGTCCTCCTCACATTGCTACTTTGAGCCTTCCAAGTCTCACTATTGGATTACCAGTATGGTTGTTTTCCACTCAAGTAATCCCGAATGCAGTTAGTTCTTTAGTCACAAGAACTTCCCCCCAAGAACATCAACATCTTGTTGATCCTTCACCTTCTTCACCAGTAAGGCCTTCTTCGCCTTCTTCGCTTGCAAGGTCGCCTTCCGTTTCATCTTCTTTGTCAAGTGAAAGTTATAAATCTAGTAACCCAGTGAATAAGAAGAAGAAGAAAAGAAAGAATAAGAAGAAGAAAATTAAGCAATGATCCAAACTTCCAACCACTATCAAACATGTTGGAAAACAACCAGTTATTGTTAATCGTGTTGGGAGTGTTGATGATGTCAAGATCACCCAAACAACTCGTAAGCCCAAGTACCCTTGTAGGCTTTGTAAGGGTAGCCATATTCTTAAGGATTTACATTGTCTATCCAAGGTTATAGAAGCTTGGTCTACACACCCTCTCCAACCTGTATCATCAGCCTCTAAACAACATGTTAATGACCTCTCGTCAACTAGTCAAGATACTGTTGAGAAGAAGAAAAGTAGAGTCAAGTTCCCATGTATGTTATGCAAAGGGAGTCATCTAACTCACCTTTTCCCTCATATGGAAGAAGCCTCAAAATTCCTGGAAGACATACCTATTTCGTAGCCTCAAATTCCAGCCGCTTATCGCAAGCTTACTCTTGACCCCCCTATAGTTGATGGAATGATCAATCTGGTTCCCCTGTCGGTTAGTCCAGTTGATCAAGTGGTCAATATGGTCATATCCTTAATTGAACCAATTAACAAAGTGGTTGATCCAATCCCATCCTTGTTTGATCCCACTCTCTTGTTAGAGAGTGAAACCCAAGCGATCGATTTGTTTCCACCTGTTGACCCCATTCTCCTCTTGGAGAATGAAACCCAAGTGGTCGATCTGATCTCTCCATCGGTCGATCCTACTCTCCCACTAGAGAGTAAACCCGATACTTCCCATGTTTTTCTCATTGATACAGACTTTGCCATGTCGAGGGATATTCCTCCTTCTCTCGTGAAACCCCCTCCAAGTAATGAGGCCATCCTTTTTAATTGGGGTGGGCTAACTGGACCTCGTCTTCCCTCTCACATTCCTTTCTAGATTACAGTGCAAGTTTGCAGTCGGGACGCTCCTCAGATGTTGATAGATGATGGTGCGTCCGTTATCATTTTGTCCTCTTTTGCTTGGAAAGCTTTGGGTTGTCCTCATCTTGCCCCGGTTACGCAAAATTTGTTAGCTTTCAATAGAAGAACATGTCAACCTTTAGGGACCCTTCCTTAGTTTACTGTAACTTTGGGAGGGAAAACTGTCTTTATTGACGTCATGGTATTCCAAGACCCCTTGGATTTTTCTTTACTCCTTCGGCGAGATTATGTTTATGCCATGAAAGCTATTGTGTCTACTCTTTTTCGAGTGATATATTTCCCTCACGATGGACGAGTTGTGACTGTTGATCAACTTTCATTCATTGACCCTGCCTGGATTTCCTCCCTGAATGGTTCTTATATGTAGATGGTATCGCCCCTACCACAGGTCAATTATGTGGCATTGTCACCCATGGATTCAACTTCTGATGACTTAGATCCAGTAGTTGACATGGTGATCTCTTCGATAGGATTGTTAGAGCCTGATATCTTTAATCCTATCACAACCCTCGACATGGTGTCCTTCCAGAATGTGTTTCTTCCTTCCAATGAAGAACTCTTGGAAGCCATGACCAAGTTTTGTCCCTTGACGTGGTGTCATTCCAGAGCATTGTCCTCTTGGAATCCATGATCAATGAGAGAGGTTTCGAGGATCGTTTTTGCGTCTCTGAGGCAACCTCGTTAAAAAATGAAACATAGGTCTTGGAGCATGGTTTTCTGATTTCAAGGTCGTTAAAAAATGAAACCACTTATGAGGATAGTTTTTTCATCTCTGTGGCAACCTCATTAAAAAATGAAACAGAGGTTACGAGCATAGTTCTTGTTTTTGTATCAAGCTCATTAAAAAATGAAATAGTTTTTCCCCTCTCTGTTTGAGTCAAGTCCTTCATCTAGTATTTGAAGCTTCATTTCCTCCGCCTTTGTCGTTGGATGAAACGAAGCTTGGGGGGAAATAATTTCAAGCTCTGGACTTCATGCTGAAGTAGAGCTGCTAGTTTCTTAAGTTGGGGGCTAAGTACCAACCATCCATGTGTTATGCGTTGGGAATTCCAAGAATAGTTTTCTATGGTTCAATCTTGTGTAAAAATGAAACCACTTACCTCAAGCATAGTTTCCTCTGGTTCAAGCTTGTGTAAAAATGAAACCAGGTCCAAGCGTAGTTTCCTCTGGTTCAAGCTTATGTAAAAATGAAACCAGGTCCAAGCATATTTTTTGTTTTGTTTTAAATCTTGTGTAAAAATGAAAACAATCCCGAGCTTAGTCTATATTCTTTCTCATGCTCATAAATACATGATAATAAGTTAACAAGCTTAGTCTTTGTTTTTTTTCGTTCTCGTAAATCAATGAGAATGTAACCGAGTATACTTTTATCACTTTTTCTTACTCGTAAAGATTATACTAAAAAGGAACCCCCTGGAGTTTCCTTTAAGCTCTTTTCAGACTCTCTAAACATGAAAAGATTGTCGAGTGAACTTGTTCTCTTCATGCTCATTAAAGTATTTGAAGAAAATGTTTGTTGAGCGATATTTTATCTCTTTTTCGGTCTCATTAGACTACTTTACAAAAAAGGAACTGAGAGAGTTCTCTTTAAGTGTTTTTCAAACTCTCTAAACATGAAAAACCCCTGAGTTTTCTTTCTTTGGACTCCTTAAATAAACATCGAAAGACATTTATGGGACCGAACCACTCCTTCCTAGGGTTTGTTAAACATACTCTGAGGGACTTGTCTGAAGGATGAGCTTACATTACAAGCATATGTTATCCTCCTCAAGCTTGCGTAAAAATAAAGAGGTACTCAGCAGAAATGGTGGGGCAAAAATTGGGAAAGAAATGTATCTAAACCTATATTCTGTGGAAGAGTCACTTTTGAACATGACACCCTTTCACTTGCTTTGTGTATAGGTTGGAAAACCCTCTTGTCTCTTGATCATACTCCTTTATAAGATTACAAATTGGTATGTGATCCCTATTGTTGAGTCATTGTTTCCAAGACAGTTGTTGTGTTGTCAATATGTTCAAAAATATGTCCAACCTGAAAATCCTTCTATTGCGTCGGCCATTTCTGCAGTCCTTAAAACCTTCTATTGTGTCGGCCATTCCTGCAGTCCTTAAAACCTTCTATTGCATCGTCCATCCCTGAGTCAGTCCTGAATCACTTCAAATCTTGTTACCCGTTTTGTGTCATTGATGGGGGATACATTAAGGCCTACCTGTGATGAGTCTTTTCTTGTCGACTTCAACTCATTATCCAAGAATTAGACTTAGAAACTAATTGGTACCTTGGAACTTGCATGCCTCAATGGCAGGTTTCCTCACTTTCGACAGTGGGTTTCATTATTGACCTCTGATTGAGAGATTTCGCCGAGTGTTTGACTTCAACTCATTAATTCACATTCGTTGGATTGTACTAGAGTACCTTGGGAGTCATTGACATTAATGGTGCTTTCCCTCGCACTTGTTAACAATTCTCATCATTGACCGGTAATCAAGTGGTTTCTACCATGTTCAACTTCAGTACATGTATTCACATGGTTAGATTTGTACTATAGAGTGGTGGAGATGAAGACCCTGAATCTTTTCTAACAGATTCAGGTTGCGTTGGAGTATATTCAGTTTGTACTGTTGCATATATCCACATTGTATGTCTCATGGCTATGTTCAAATTTGAGTCTTTAACACATAGATCCACAGTGTATTTTTGGTGGCTATGTTCAGATTTGAGTCATAATGGCATGGATCCACAATGTATGTTTGTTGGACATGACCTGTCTTAATTGAAATGGATCTTCACATGTCGGCATTTATTCTCTGATTCATTTGTATTCTAAGTATGGAAATTCCTACCTCGGTGATGATATATTATTGTACTATATTTCCTTGTTTGTTGGCAGGTTTCCGACCGACTGTTCCTTCTTCCCTACACACACTTGACAAAGTATTTCAGCTATCACTCTGTTCTAACTTCATACTTTGGGGGGATCTCTATTACACATTATTTCCGTCATCCCTATGATTGTTAATGATGTAAACCTATCTGTTGCCTTCAAAGGGGTTAGTGGCCTGAGTTCCTGAAGAAGGAAGGGAGAAGAACTTTTCCTGAGAAAAGAAGTTGCATTTTCCTTTGTAAAAAACCCTATAAAAAAGGAAGTTCATAGGCTGCATTATAGCTAGGGTGAGAGAATGTTTGATTCTTGTAGGCTACATCATAGCTAGGTCATGAGGAGTTCATACTTTTCTCTATAGGGAGGGTGCGAGAATGCTTACACGTGGGAAAAATGAGTGTTTTCTCGAATCTTCTAGAAGGAGAAACTTCCATGGTGAGGTGGCATCCGAATGGTTTGGATCTTACTCTCTTTCATGATTTAGTGGGATCATCCTAACCTCCTCACCTTATCCTCTTCATATTATAAAAGGAGAGGATCTCTCATGGAGAAGGGCTAAGTTGGATTTGGCTTGGAATTATTAGCTTGGTTGGAGTGTCTTTGAGTTTTTCCTTTGTCAAGATAGATTGTGAGTATTATCAGATCTATTCTCTCAGAATTCTTGGAGTGGAAGTGTGTGGGGAATGAAGGACAGTTGGAAGGGACCTTATGACATCAAGGCCATGGTTGTAATCTCTCTTTCACATTTAATATGATACAGTAATATGATTCTTTCCTATAAATCTTGTTGTG
>ML824722.1:42140-56932 GCA_009831015.1 Picea engelmannii | reverse complement strand
TATCATTGTATGAGCGTTGAAATGGAGCTAGGATGGAGATGGTGAGAGGAAGTGGCATTTAAACGGTATGTCACCTATCCCTCTTTAGTTAGTAAATTCAATATCTAAAACTTAAGGAAAGCGTCATGTTCTGATGTGTTTTGTTCTAGATCTAAGTGGATCTAGGGAGATCAGTTAGTGTTCGCACCTACCAATTTATCCGATAACACCCTCTTCTCTCCAAAATTCAAAGGTGGGTAGATAAAAATAATTAAAAATATAAAGACTCAGCCCCTCATCTCCCCCCTCTTGCGTGGAATCATATCCCTCTATAGATCTTGTCTTTGTTTGTCTCACAAATAGTGATGTATTTTATTATTAACAATGTTCAAAGTATTACATTTCTTAGGCACTCCAGCCTTTCATCAAATAAACAAAATACATTGTTAATCTGGGGATTCAAAACTGGGGTGTTACATAAGGGTTGGTGTGGTCCATACCTCATGTGATCCTTGGGTGATTTTGATTTCTTAGATGCCCCTGGGTTGTGGCTTCTCAACTATAGGGGTCATAATTTAGATATCTATGGGTCACGATTTCTTAGCCAGAGGTTAGTCCGACAGGTCACGGACATGCTAGAAAATGAAATATATATATATATATATATATATATATATATATATATATCATCAACTTTAGTTATGTTCATCTCCTTTTTAATTAAGCATTTCCTGAAGATGTAGCTTTTCACAGTTAGACATAATGTTGACAGTGTTTTTGGATAATAACTATGTACCTGGTTTTGAAACGTCCAACGTTTCAAGTGGGCACTCCACCCATCATCAGGGACAACCACAAAGCTCATATGTAGGTTAAAGAGTGTTGAGGTATGATATAAATAGGAGAGAGTGAAGATGGTAATTGGATAGAAATTAATGATCATGATCAAAGTGTCCATTGAGATTACAATATTACAATATTTAATAATTTCAAAGAACTAATAATATTAAGGAAGATCAAAGACTATTTTATTTAATGATGGTGATTTAGGGTTAGATAACTAGAAAAGGGGGAAAAGGGAATATGAAAGTTTATCTCTTAAATATGATCCAAGTTTAATATACTAATTTAATGTAAGGTGTATTGTAGTAATGTGTTTAGACACAATAATATATCAATATATGATAATAAGAAAGAAAGGAAACCAGTCGGGTAAGGAGGGATAATGAAATATAATAATTGAGATGTAATACAATTAGTGAAGAAAAGGTTAAAAATTTGGGGGATTAAGTTGAAATGTTAGAGATAATTAGATTGTTCAATAAACTAATAATATGAAGGAGTTCTCATTTAAATATAAATATGACGATATAGGGAAAAACATGTAAGAGATAAATGATGGAGAAAAAAATAGTTAAAAATGAAGAGCATAAATTATTGATGATATAGCACAAAGACATCCCAGAGGTAGATTATATATGAAGGTGTCAATAGTCAAAGATAATGAACATAATGTATTATGGTACTATCATATAATAATGTGTAATAATGATATAGTATGATGAAGTATTATTGTAATGTATTAGGATGCATTATTGTAAAAAGGTTGATGAGAAAGGTAAGATAATCATAAGGTAGAAAGAGATATGCATACAGTAGATAAATGAGGATAAGGGGGCCTATATCATGGGATTTAGAAAGAAATTAAGTTAAATTTGTCATGTAAATTAGCCTGAAATGGTAGAGAGATAGGGATGAAAACGAAGAGGGTGGTGGAGGAATTAGAAAAGCGAAGGGAGGATAAGAGGGTAGAGCATATTAACATATGAAGAAAAATGTGAAAAAAAAAATAAATAAATATAGGGAGGAGATAGAAGGCTCTCACGGGGATTGAGAGAAGTTACAAGATATCGAGTAGCCAGAGAAAAGAGGGAAGGCTAGGGAGGGGGGAGGAGAGAGGTCGAAGGATGCCTAATGATCAAGATGGTGAATGGTGGGTTTCCAATATTGACTTAGTTTGTATCCATCTTCACAATTGAAATTATTATGATGTTTTTTTATTTCAAGAGCTTCCCAAAAGAGTCGTCCCCGAGGTGTAGGATAGTAAGTGATGGAGTGTGTTGTTAATCCACTCCGTGTTGAAAAGTCACTGGTTCGAAACTTACGGGGACAAAAAATCCAACCATGTTAAGGGTTGGTGTGGCTTAGGCCGGGTGCGATCCCCGAGTGATTTTGACTGCTTAGATGCCCCTGAGTCACAGTTTCTCAAGACAAATTTTAATCCTGATGCCAAGAAGGTCTGGACCAATTAACAAACAAAAAAAAAACCAGAGCTTCCCGAAAGACTCGAGAGTGTAATGTAGGGTCGAGGCTAGGATTTTGGTTTTTTTGAAGAAAATGAGATTATTGGAATTAAAGGAGTGTCTGTCTATAGATGATTTGGATATTCGGTCATGAGTAGTATCATCTATATGTTCTTTGAGTTGGGTTTGAAATGATCTACCATTTTTTCCTATGTAATATTTTCCACAGGAATAGGGAATTTGGTAGACTCCTAGGCCAAGCATTGGGTTGGATTTGTCTTTAGAACATCAGAAGAGTTGTTTGAGGGTTTTATAGGGTTTGAACATTGTTTTGTTTTTCTTCTTATTCAATATTTTTGAGATGAGATTAGTGGTTCCCTATATGTAGGATATGGAGATGAGAGCACAAGGAGGGGAGGAGGAGAGGGTAGGGTTTGGTTTAGGTTTGCTAACAGAGAAAAAAGCTTGGTTGGTTTGGCGTAGAGAGTAGCCATTAGACATGAGGGCCTTGGTTAGGTGAGATTTTTATTCAATAAGATGTTGGGGGGAAGAAATTTGTATTGATCGAGTAATTAGGGTTTTCTGGCCGACGTATTTTTGAGTTGGATGGTGGTGATAATTAGCATTGAGGTATCCATCGGTATCTGTGTTCTCCCTGTAAATTTGGTGGGAAAGAGAGCTATTAGGAAGACGAGAAATAAGGACATCTAAAAATGGAATGGAGTTGTCCTTTTGGGATTCCATAGTGAATTGGATGTGTGGGGAGAGGTTTTTAAGGTGGTTGAAAAAGGAAATGAGGTTGGATTGGCCATGTGGCCAAACAAAAAAAGTTTCATCTACAAACCTATACCAAGATTTGGGGTTGAGATGAAAGTTGTTCAAGGCTAAAGTTTCAAAATGTTCCATAAATATGTTGGTGACAACTGGTGATAACAGAGACCCCATGGTTGTGCCTTGAGTTTTTTCATAGCAAAAACCTTTAAAGGTGAAGAAGGTGGAGGAGAGGAAAATTTTAATTAGGTTTAAGGTTTCAGGATAAATGAGATTGGATATCAGGGTGAGAGCTTCAGAGACTAGGATTTTGGTAAGAAGGGAGACTACATCGAAGTTGACCATGATGTCCTTGTCATCAAGGTGAAGAGTGTTTTTTTTAAGGAAACATTCTTTGGAGTATTTAATGAAGGAGGAGGTTTGTTTGGTAAAGGTTTGAAGCTTGTTGGCAAGGAAATTGGAAAGAGCTTGGATGGGAGCTTCGATAGTGCTAACAATGGGTCGGAGAGGGATGTATTTTTTATGAATTTTGGGTTTTCCATAAATCCTCGGGGTTTGGGGTTGTGATGAATAAGACATTTTTGGATGTTAGGATCAAGGTAGGAGTATTTTATGGTTTTGGTGACTAAGCTTGTAATGGAGTTAATTGGGTTTTTGGCTAAAGGTTTGTAAGTGGAGGAGGAGAGGAGGTCAAGGAGTTTGGATTCGTAATCGGTGGTGTTGATGATGATAGACAGATTTACTTTATCGGCTTTGAGGATAATGATGTTGGGGATTTTATTGAGGCAACGAATAACAAACAATTGTTCTTTAGATAAACTGAGATTGGGTGGTTTGGCTCGTCAGAGGATCCTACTGCACTCTTTCCTTATTTCTTCATCTTCATGCATGGGGATGTTGTGGGTAATGGATTCCATGTCACAAATAATGTCCTCTACTAGAATATGATTAGGAGAAAGGGAAAATTTAAATCCTTTTTCAAGGAGCAGGAGGGTGGGTGGGTCAAGTTTAAGTGAGTTGAGATTTATGACAGTGGGTGGAATAGGGTTGGGGGTGGGAGGGGTGAGTGGGGAAGGGTCATTGGGAGGGATTCCCTTGGGGAAAAAAACCAAATGATGTTAGAATTTGGAGAGGAAACTATAGGTATATTCAGAGTAAAGGAGGTGGGGAAATTAGAGGAGATAAGGTCCAGAGGGTTGGGCTTTTGTAGGGAGTTAATAGGCTTCATGGAGTTGGGTAAGTGAGGGTGATTTTTCTTCACACTATAAGTGTTGGGTTTAAGGGGAGAGGTTAGGGAAAAGGTTTGGTTTTGGGGGGAGGAGTTACAGGACGTAGTAGGAGGGGTAGGGAGAGAAACATTTGAGGAAATAGTTAGATTAGGGTTTCTTGAATCCTAGGGTGAATCGTATTCTTGGCTGGAGGACGATTTTTCCTTTAATTCGGGTAGAGAAGGGGGGGAATCCTTAAGAATACAATTGTTGGAGTATGAAAATATAGAGGGAGAGTGAAGGATGATGTCTAGAGATGACAACGAGGGGTGATAAATCAAGTAGGGAGAAGAGGAGATGAAGTTAGGAGACAAGTTAGGGTTTTGGGAAAACAAGGTTGTGACAGGTTAAGGATGGGGGGGGGATTGGAAGAGGGGTGAATAAAGGGTCCTCGCTGAGCTTGGGGATGGGAGAAAAAATGTTTTGAGAAAATATTTTTAAATTAACGAATTTATTATGCATGCAAGATTCAAAAACAAAGTTGGCACCGTGTAGAATGGTGTTGTTGGCCTTGGTGAGAATTATAGCTAGAAAATTTCTTCATTTTGGTTAGTGGATATGGGTTAACTAAGGAAGGATGTCTGAATCGTGACATAGTTTCAAAAAGGTGAGATCGACAACTCTGTTTGCGATTTTGATGTAGAGATTTTCAAAAATCCATGTCTCTTTGAGACATTCCTCTCCATAGAGGCTAGAAATGTGAAGATGTAGGTTTTCATAGTTAGACATAATGTTGAGAGTGTTTTCGAATAATAATTGTGTACTTGGTTTTGAAACGTCTTGCGTTTCGAGTGGACACTCCACCCATCATCAAGGATAACCACAAAGCAGAGATGTAGGTTAAAGAATGCCTAGGTATGAAATAAACATGAGAGAGTGAAGATGGTTATTGGATAGAAATTAATGATGATGATCAAAGTGTCCGTTGAGATTAAAATATTAAAATATTTAATAATATTTAATAATTTCAAAGATTTAATAACATTAAGGAAGATCAAAGATTATTTTGGTTAATGATGATGATTTAGGGTTAGATAACTAGAGAAAGGGGGAAAAGGAATATGTAAATTTATCTCTTAAATATGATCCAAGTGTAATATAATAATTTAATGTAAGGTGTATTATAGTAATGTTTTTAGATATAGTAATATATCAAGATATGAGAATAAGAAGGAAAGGAAACTACTCCTGTAAGGAGGGATATATCAAGATATGAGAATAAGAAGGAAAGGAAACCACTCCTGTAAGGAGGGATATATCAAGATATGAGAATAAGAAGGAAAGGAAACCACTCCTGTAAGGAGGGATAATGAAATACAATAATTGAGAAGTAATACAATTAGTGAGTATAAGGTTAAAAAGTGGGGGGATTAAGTTGAAATGTTAGAGATAATTAGATTCTTAGATAAAGTAATAAGAAGGAGGTCTGATTTAAAGATAAATATGACGAGATAGGGAAAAACATGTAAGAAATAAATGATGGAGAAAAAAATAGTTAAAAGTGAAGAGTAGAAAGTATTTGACATTATTAATTATTATAATATTGTAATCTCAACAAACATTTTGATCATCATCATTAATTTCTTTCCAACAACTATCTTCACTCTCTCCTATTTATTTTATATCTAGGCACTCTTTAACCTACATCTCAGTGTTGTGGTTGTCCTTGATGATGGATGAAGTGTCCACTAGAAACCTAAGTTAAAAACACCCAAAGTTTCAAAACACTCTCAAATTAACATTAAGTATTACCTATCAATAATAAAAAGAATTTAGTTTTTATTTAGATATATTTTGAAATTATAAAATTTATAATTTATTTCTCATCATAAAACCATCATCCTATAATTAATAAAAAAGAAAAATTATTATATTATTTATAATAACATCTATTCTTATTCTAGTTGTATTTAAATATAAAAACACAATATTATTTAGTTTAAAGTATTGACAAATATTGTGTAACTTATTAGTCCATGTCGTAGGCGTAGAGGGACTATAGCGATCGATAAATCGTTGACTTATTATTAGTCTATTGTTTGACCACAAATATTTCCATATTGTCTATTGTTGGAACCAAGGAACTGAAAACATCAATTTTTATATAAAAAAAGGTAACATATTTGTCATGATTTGATTGGACAAGGGATTGGAGGTCTTATTGTCGGATTCGCTATTCCCAATGTTAGATATGTTGGCATATCCAAAGTATTTAATCGTATATGGTCTTTTTGAATCATATATTTTTTTATGCATTCCTCGAAGGTGGATTAATGTTAGCATTAATTCGAATGTTTGGTTTAGCATTTTATGCTAGGTAAATTTATGGCAATGTTTGATATGGTGGCATATCCAAAGTTTGGCTTTGCAATGCATCCTTTGGTGTTCGAACTATTGTTACAAAAAATATAATTATTTTTTTGGGATACATCATAGACATGCCACTTTGAATTGTTTTCTTAAATGTTTACAGTTCATTTCTGACAGACTTAAATGTTTACCTAGCAGGCTTGGTAGTGTTGAATGGTTACTTAACAGGCTTGTTAGAACACATTTTCTTCTGTTTTTAAAATTTATATGCTCCAACGACATTACTGGTTCACTGGTCCATGCTTGTTTTTTGCATGCCACTGATTTATTATTTGCATGTTGTCATTGTTGTTGCTTGTCTGTTCGTGTTGTTGCAATTTTCACATTTGGGTTTCTGCAATTGTGATTGGAACAAAATCGTTCCTGGGGGAGTGGTTGTTGATTGCTTCTTTCTTCGGTGTATGTTGTTTATTGTTGCTTGATTCGAGTTTGAAGGGTTTCGGTCCTGTGCCTACACTTGGGCCTTTTGGTGCTTCTTAGCTTGGTTCTTATTTGGTGCTTATTCTTGTTTTCCTGGGGTTTTCAATGTTGGGATGTTGCATCTACGGTTGGATCTCCGGTTACATTTTTTTGCACTGCAGTTTTCATATAATACTATTAAGATAAAATAACAGACTAAAGAATTGCAAATGATGTAAATTGCATCTGTTACGCGTTCAAACTGAGTTTGTCGGCCTCAAAATATATTTCATAGTTGTCGATGCTTTTTCCACAGATTCTGTGTTACTATGGTTTCATAGCTATGAGAATGCCTTTTGTTGTGTGGGAGATATAGTTGTTCTCTCCCTTTTACTTTCCTGTTGTAAATTGCATTTGACTCTAGTTTATCACATTTTTGTGGTCATTCCGAGTGACCATCATTCGGTTGCATACTTAGCGAGTTTTATGAATGCGGATTCGCGGATAGGTTCTATCAAACTATGACAAGTCATGTTTGGTGTATACATTAGCTTTCCCGAATTAGTTTTCTTTAAAATAATGCCTCCTGGACAAAAGAGAATGCAATTTATGAAATTATAGGTTTCCTAGATAGCATAAGTCAAATTGGTCTTATTAAGATAAAATAATAGACTAAATAATTGGAAGCGATGTAAATTGCACATGTTACTCGTTGAAGCAGAGTTTGTCGGTCTCAAAATATAATTCATACTTGTCAATGTTTTTTCCATGGATTCTGTGCTACTATGGTTTCATAGTTATGAGACTGCCTTTTGCTGTGTGGGAGATATAGTTGTTTTCTCCCTTTTACTTTCCTTTCATAAACTACGTTTGACTCTAGTTTTGCATGTTTCTATGGTCATTTCAAGCGACGACCGTTCTGTTTCATACTTATCTAGTTTTATGGACGCGGCTTCATGAATAGGTTATATCGAGCTATGGTAGGTCGTGTTCGGTGTATACATTATCTTTCTCGAATTAGTTTTCTTTAAAAGAAGGCCTCCTGGATAGAAGAGAATGTAATTTATGAAATTATAGGTTTCATGGACAGCATAAGTCAAATTGGGCTTATTAAGATAAAATAACAGACTAAAGAATTGCAGACGGTGTGAATTACATCTGTTATGCGTTGAAACAAAGTTTGTCGGCCTCAAAATATATTTAATAGCTTCCAATGTGTTTTCCATGGATTCTTTGTTACTATGTTTCATAGTTATGAGATTGCCTTTTGCTATGTGGGAAATATAGTTGTTCTCTCCCTTTTACTTTCCTATTTTAAACTTTGTTTGACTCTAGTTTCTTGCGTTTCTGTGGTCATTCCGAGAGACCGTTGTTCAGTTGCATACTTAGGCAGTTTTATGGACGCAGCTTCACGAATAGGTTCTATCGAAATATGACAGGTCATGTTCGGTGTATACATTAGCTTTCCCGAAATAGTTTTCTTTAAAAGAAGGCCTCCTGGACAGAATATAATGCAATTTATGAAATTATAGGTTTCCTAGACAACATAAGTTAATGATCGCGGATTCTTGGGGTGGCGGGCTCAAAATTGGGCTTTTGTTGTTTTGTGCCCTGCAAATAGCACAGAGAGTTTCGCGATCATTCTGACCAATCATAGTTCAGTTCCATAATTAGCCAGTTTTATGGATGCGGCTTCACGGATAGGTTGTATCAAACTATGGTCTATACATTAGCATTTTCGAATTAGTTTTCTTTAAAAGAAGGGCTCCTGGACAAAAGACATTGAAATTTATCAAATGATAGGTTTCCTGGACAACATAAATTAAACATAGGAAATATGTAGTTTTATAAAGTAGATATATAAAGCATGCATGGAGCCCTCATCCCATACTTAGCTAGTTTTTTCATCACGGGTTCTCGAGGTAGGCAGCTAAAAATTGACAATCGGAGAGTTTCGTGATATACAAATTGACATTTGGACTTGCAGACTATTTGAATTTGAAGGGCGCCATGTCCAGAAAATTTAGCATTATAGAAATAGTTTACTTTACGTACGTTCTACATACCCTGGTGGACAAAAAACACACAAAAAAAGTAAGCATTTTTTGGATCACGGTTTCTCAGGGTGGCGGGCTCTAAGTTCAGTCTTTGTTGTTCCATGTCCTACAAATAGCACAGAGAATTCCACAATATACAAATTGACAATTAGACTTGCGGACTATTTGAATTTTAAGGGCTTGTGCAAAAAAAACTAGCATTCTTGAATTACTTTTCTTTACGTACGTTTTACATACGCTCGTCAAAAAAAACAAAAAAATAGTAATGACATATGTTACATAGGGCTCCATCCCCACTACCGTCAGTGCTTCCCAATACACATTAAATATGCTTTCAAAAGTCAAAACTGACCAGACAGGTTCGAAAAGATGGGATTTAATAACTGGAAAGCTCGAGGACATCTCCCATTAAAATGAATAGACAAGTGAATATTATGGGATCCGGTAATTTCCTTTTGCCTACATTTTGAATTTGCACAAATAAAATTTTTTTTTCTTGTGCATTTTTAGTTTTGTTAAAAGCTTCAGCATAGTTCACAAACGTGTCGCCGAAAGAGGCCTTGACGTGATGTCCCTCTTTAATATTATGCATTTCAAAATGATGTGATTTAATAATTTGAAATCTTGAGGACATCTCCCATTAAAATGAATAGACATGCGAATATTATGGGATCTGGTAATTTATTTTTCCCTACATTTTGAATTTGTGAAATACTTTTTATTTTATTTTTTTGCTTGTGCAGTTTTAGTTTTCTTAAAAGCTTCAACATAGTTCACGAATGTGTCACCCACAGAGGCCTTGACGTCATGTGCCTCTTTAATATTGTGCAGTTCTAAATGATGGGCTTTAATAACTAGAAACCTCGAGGACATCTCCCATTAAAATGAATAGACAGGCGAATATTATGGGATCTGGTAATTTATTTTTCCCTGCATTTTGAATTTGTGAAATACTTTTTATTTTATTTTTTTGCTTGTGCAGTTTTAGTTTTCTTAAAAGCTTCAACATAGTTCACGAATGTGTCACCCACAGAGGCCTTGACGTCATGTGACTCTTTAATATTGTGCAGTTCTAAATGATGGGCTTTAATAACTAGAAACCTCGAGGACATCTCCCATTAAAATGAATAGACAGGTGAATAGTATGGGATCTGGTAATTTCTTTCTGCCTGCATTTTGAATTTGTGAAATACTTTTTATTTTATTTTTTTTCTTTTGTAGTTTTAGTTTTCTTAAAAGGTTTAGCATAGTTCACGAATGTGTCACCCACAGAGGCCTTGATGTCATGTCCCTCTTTAATATTGTGCATATCTTAGATGTCAGATTTGAGAATCTTCTCGGATATGGGAATTTTAATACGTGTTGCTAGTCACTATTGAGCATACATATTCAAAAAGATTGGCATTAATAAGTGAAAATATCGAGAACATCTGTCATTAAAACGAATCAACACAAAATCTAGGGAAGACCATCTAGCGTTGTTTTTAAATACTTATTGCCATTTCTCTCTATCTTCAAAGAGTTGCGCTTTAGGGTGCCTTTGTTCTAATGTTCCTGGTCATGGACATGTAAGACAACTTAGAGATGCGATTGAGGCGTAGATGAAAGAAGAGAGACTGGTTTTATGTGACGTGACCTTTGAGTAAAAAAAAAAATCTGTTATACAAGAGAAACTCAGAGAGGACGAAAAAAAAAGAACAAGTATGTTCTGGTTGGTTTTCTCCCTGTGTTCGATGCTTTGGTTAGTTGAAAAGGATGCCTAGAGATTTGTTGGTTGAAATTCTTTATTTTCTTGCTGGCAATTGTAACGGATTTTGAGGTCACATGCAAAATAGTTCTTTGTTTAAGTAAATAGCTTCTTCCAACAACACAGATTTGGCAAGTGTATTGAATTGTAGAGATTGAACAAGTATTTGTCTACCTCGGAGGCAGGTAACATAAACTGTATGGGTGGATAAAATGGCATATTATCACTACAAAAGTTTCTACTTCATAGTTTGATGACCTGCATGTGGGTCTGGTAGCCGACTTGACAGAAAGCTATGTTCTTTGTCAAAGTTTGTTCGGTTTCCTCTAGATGTAGTTGCAGACTCGACATATTTGGTCTCACCTCTGAACATTCCATACCTTTCTGTGGGCCTCCATACCTCCACCGCTATGAGGAAATATATATTTTGATGCCATCTGCAACATTTGATACACTTGCCAGACCTATGCTGGTGCATTCTGCAACATTTGATGCACTTGCCACACCTCTACTGCCTGAAGAAGTTATGTACCTCAACAGAGTTTCATTTTGCATTTGGGTTGGACGTTTCTTCTAATTTACTGTAATAAAGAAAAGAAGTTACACATACAAATTCTCAGTCAGGCTTCTCAACCAATTAGACAATCGAATACAGGGAGAATACCAATCACTATGTACTTGAATTTGTTTCCCCTACCTTAGCTGTTGTGACATAAAATGACTCTGTCCACTTTGAAATTAGCCTGAATCACATTTCTAAGTTGTCTCAGATGTCAAGGGTCAGGAACATTGCAAGGAAAGCACCTTAAACCCAAACTTTTAGACGAAAGAGGGAAATTAATACTTGACAGAGAATGGAATGTTGAATAAGTATCCATTGAAAGAAGACCATATCTAGAAGAGAGAAGGTATTCAAAAAACTGGGATAGATATACTTAGCAACACCAATTAAGTAGAAAACCCAAAATTGATATTCAGCTCATTTTTTACAAATAAAGAGTTTGAATGTCAAGAAAACTGTAAAGAAGCTTCATCAATGTACACATTTTTTATTGGTCGATGACAAGCGAAATGGAAAACGTTGTCGCAAATAGCCTCAGTTGTATTTTTTAGCCCATCTTATTTGAATATAGAATAATTTCGGTGTATTTTTTAACAGTATTATCCAATTTCTCGTAATTGTTTTAATTGTATTGTGTACCTTCTTCCCCTGTGTCATTAAACATGAAGGACAATATTTTTTTTTGTTGCCCACTACTTCAATCTAAATAAAACCTAGTCTGTTCTTTGTTTACAATTTACATTTAAGAATAATTTTTCATAGTCCATACTTATGTGGCGGCGACCCTGTATTTAAAGAAAGAAATTGGAGGACCCGTCCTACTCCCATTCTTTGGGTTCCATAAATAGAATCAATTAATGAGTTACAACAAGGAAGTTGAACTGTTGACACAATGTTCCTATGAAGTATGTTGGATATATTGCAGCTTCTTCTATTTGATAATATATGTGCATATATACTAATATCAGTACTATTGGAATAAATACAAAAAAACTTCCTCTTCAGAAAGTCTTAGGAAATTATGTTTGGGTTTGTGGTATTAAACAACTGGTCCACTGTTACGTCATATACATCTTGCATCCTAAGAACTTATGTACTCTGCAATTTATGCTTTAATTACTTAAAGTCACACCAAATTTTGATTGCATTTAGTTTAATTTAGATATTGATGTTTATGGAGAGCTAGCGTTTGATGATGTCATTGCAACGAATACAAGATGAATAGATGATAAGGAGTTTATCTCACTGAGACTAGAATGAAAATTCATGTTTCTTATTGCGCTATGTACATCTTGCAGTCAAAATTTTTGTGGTTTCGACGAAATTTGCGAGCCAAAGAGCATCTTGCAAATTGGGAGATCATTTTCATTTGAAACAGAACCAATCCATTAATATATATTAGTATGAATACTACTCATATGAATATGAAAACTTTCTCCATTGATAGATACTAGTATGAAAAATATTGAAATAGATGTCAAAACTTTGTCTTGGCCAATACTTAGACAGTTATCTGGGCACCAGGCCCCGGGTTCACGGTACCCAACACCTATGTCCCCTGTTTTTTCATATACATGTTACAGCCAAAGAACTTCAATGATCTGCACTTAATTATTTTACTAGTGATAACCCAACAGAGGTTCGAAAACATTGCCATTAATAAACGGAAAAAAGGCTTTTTCGACTCTCAGATACTTATCTCTTTTCCCCTTTTTCTTTTCCCATCCATTATGGCTTTCTAGTTTTATACTTAGTCGTCTTTCTATAATGGGTGGTTGCAGGGTTCGCGGGCTGAAATATCTTCATCTCCATCTATATCTTCACATGACGAATTTGACTGACCGCTGTACCTTTCCATACCTAGGCAATTTTATGGCCGCGGTTTTCGGATCGGCTCATATGAATTGGCCTTTTCTTATTCCCACTCGTTATCACTTTCTGGATATATAATTACTTCCATTTCTATGGTATCCAGTTCCAGAGTTGGCAGGATAACATGTCTTCATCTCCATCTATATCCTCGCACGAAAAATCCGACCGACCATTGTTCCTTTCCATACTAAGCTAATTTTATGCCTATTGTTGCGGGGCCGACACTTGCGAACCCAACTTCTTATCGTTCCGCTATATACATCTTACACTCAAAATATCTATGATATACAATTCCACCATGGGTTCCTCATATATATTAACTTCGTTCAAAGTATATGTTGATGCTTTCCATCCCTAGCAACTTCGAGTCCTTCCTGATATACATCAACAATTCTCTTACCAGTGGCAAGTGGATACAGTGGTACAAAAGATACTTATGTGATCTGCAATTCATGCTTTAACATCTCCATCTATATCCTCGCACGACGGCTTCGACCGACCGTTGTTCCTTTCCATACTTAGCCAATTTTATTCCCGCCATTGCGGGGCCGACGCTTACGAACCCAACTTCTTATCGTTCCTCTATATACATATTTCACTCAAAACATTCGTGATCTACAATTCCACCGCGGGTTCCTCATATACATTAAGTTTGTTCAAAGTATTTGGTGCTTCTTTCCATCCCCAAAAACTTCGCATCCTTCCTGATATACATCAACAATTCTCTTAGTAGTGATAAGTGGACACAGTGGTACGAAATATACTTTCGTTATCTACAATTTATGCCTTACCTGGTCAGAACTCAGCAGCGTTTCGCAAGCATTTGCATTAATAATCAAACATTAGATGTTCTTCTGCGAGATACTTAGTTCTTTTTGTTGGATTACTAAGAGGGGGGGTGAATCAGTAATAGCATAATTATAATCCTTTTTCTTCAACTGTTATATCAATGTAGAATTATTGTCCAATAATGAGCAATAAGAAATAAACAATCACACACATACACAATACACCAGTGTTTTACATGGAAACCCAAATCAGGAAAAAACCATGGAATGTGTTTTCTTATATGTCTTGAAGAATTACATTCATTGGAAGTACCAACTTCCTTTGTTTTCCAACTACAACTGGAAGGAGGCTCCAACCCCCTAGTTTCTCAGGCCACAACCTGAGGGAAGCTCCAACTCCCCAATTCTCTAGCTACAACTAGAAGGAGGCTACAACCCCCAGTGTTCTCTGGCTACAACCGAAAGGTGGCTACAACCACTTGTCCTTGCCCCGTCCTGCCACCCTGAAGTAGAAGTAGAATGATGGAACCACTTTCACACTATCACTGTGAGATATACCATTGTAAACCTGTACCAATAAATCTGAATCATGCATCAACCATGCATCAACCTGTACCTCAACCAGTAATCAACATGTACCATAAACAAGTGCATCAACCATGCACCAACCTATAAT